>OY986436.1:226347485-226619985 GCA_963920525.1 Dichetophora obliterata | reverse complement strand
TCACAATATCATCGATGCCCAAGTTCTCTTTAAAGCAGCTTTGAGGTATCAGCGGTGAGAATTTTATAGATTCGATACTTGATTTGAAATTTTTGAAGCTCGTAAGAATCAAACATAAAAAGCATTTGAAAAAACGTTGCGAAGGAAATACTTCAACAAATTTTATCTTTATGTTAAAAAAAATAAAAAAAATTTTATAAATGTTATCAATGTGATAAATTATTATAAATACTCTTTTTTTAATTGTGGTTTTCTCTTTAAATAGGCAAATTTATTAAATTATTATATTGTGATTCCTGCATAAGAATAACGGTAGCAATAGTGTTTATATTGAGATTTTTTCCCTACTTGTTAGCATCAGTAAGCATTTTGCTGTAATGCTTCAGTTATTTGATAGCAGCAATAATGATTAAATTGAGATTTTTCGGTTGCTTGTTGGTGTAAGCAAAATTAATTTTATATTGATGATTTTGGTTGTGTGATGATATTATTTGTGTTTGCTCTACATATCTAATGTATTTTAGAATGATCAATATTGTCTCCCCACACCTTCCTTGGAAGTAAAAACGCAACAATTTTATGTTTTTTATGTATAGCGTGAATCAAAGTAACTGTCGCACCTATATTAATACCAGTTACACAAAAAGAAGCAACACTGGAAAACATATGTTGTTTCTTACAACTCTGGCATTAATTGTACACTTATTGCATGAACCGTTTCAATAGATTTGTCAATAATAATAATAATATTGCGAAAGGAAATAAGTGCACGGATCCTTCGCAGGTTGCAGTATCATATTTTCCGACGAAAAACTCTTCTTTTTGCAAGCAAAGCATAGCTCGCAAAATGATAGAGTGTACGCAGCTTGCATGGCAGAAATTCCTAAAGAAAAAAAAACCATTGAAAGATTTCAAAATGTTTCGTCAATCATGGTTTGGGGCGCTTTCTCGAAAAAGGCAAATGGCCCTTTCTTCTTATCGAAATAATTCGGAAGGCGTTTAAATAATTCGGAATATTATTGAGAACATATTTTAAAGAACTATCTTATGCGGCATGCCAAGCAAATTTACAGAGAGGGTCACTTTTGTTTTCAGCAAGATTCTTTTCCAGCACACAAGGCAAAAGTCGTTCAAAGGTGGTGCAGAGCAAATTTGTCATGTTTTATTTCTGTTGAGGGAATGCTCTCCGTCATCCCCTGACCTAAGCCCCCTGTACTTCTCTATTTGGGGTATATTGCCGAGCAAATTAACGAACATAAACACATGACTGTAGATAAACTTAAGCGATGATCAATGAAAATATCAGATGATATACCTGAAAACCAGATGCGTTTTACATTTAAAAAAAAAAATTAATGGTGAAAGATTTGAATTTAATGATGAAGAGTTATAAAGAATGCTTAAAAAAAAAAATAAAAATTTTTGTTTAATAAAGTTTATACAGTGCTTTTGATTTATGGCATAAAACAAGTGCGATAGTTATTTTGATTCACGCTGTAGTTTTATTGTATCGCTAGAGCATCGATAGCTCTTCGTATGACATGCAATGTTAAAAAAGCTATAAAGCTACATACAAAAATGTATCGATGTTTGATAACAAAAACATCACTGAATTATTACTAAAGCATCGATACCTACGACTGCTGAGACTATATATATATTTTATAAATTTTTTGACTCAAAAAAATTTTATTTCCAAGAATAATTTTAAATTTGAATTCACTATTGAGAAACTTTAAAAAATTCCGATAAGAATTAATTATCTTATAAACTTACCATGAACAAATAATGATGGCATATTTTAATAACTTTATATTATTTTACATTTCTTAGAAATTACATGTTTTGTATTTCTATAAAATAATATATTTCTTTAATTTCTTTAAATTATATTTGAGCTTGGTGCTGAACTATTCTTTTTTCATAAAGCTATCCTAAGCTGAGAAAACGTGTACGAAAATTTTGCAGTTAATCACTCAAAACAAACCTGAAATCGTTTTGCAGGTTCGTACCTTAACTAAAGAGGCAGACATTTGATTGAAAACTCAGTGCGGTCTCAATTATAAAAAACACAAATGCATATAAAATATACAGACCAGAAATCAAACGTGAACATTTCAAATTACGAATAAATATCACGTTCTCTCTCATGCTTTTGAAATAGTTGATCTCCAATTAAATTATGTAATTAAAAAAAAAATTAAAAATTATAATTAAAGTTGTACAGTAGTCTCTTTTTATGATCGACATTACGGTCTAGTTCAACTTCCATTGCAAGTAGTGACTGCAACATAGTAAACGTGTTCATTTTCAACCATAAACCATCAGCATTGAAACAATATAAACCTTACCTGTGCCTCAGATACAACCAACTAATGCTATAAAAACGGTGCAAAAATAAGTTCAAAACAACCTTGACAGAGAAAACCCGCTTAAAAAAACAAGTGAAAAAACTCCAACTCAAAGTTTCAAGGAAGTAACGCACACAATCATATTTATTTTTTTTTTTTTTAAATTCACGTTAGATAAAAATTGCATGTCATAATTGTATAATATGAAAATTATTGCAAAATACAATATTTATGGCTGGCTCAAATGGCTTATAGTACTATATGAATTATATTTATACTAAACAAAAGCCATATTTGCTATGAAAATAAAGATTGAAAATGCACCAGTGTTTGCGAGACTGGTTCAATCTTAATCTTAATTTGTTGTGGAAAATCTTTGTAAACCTTTGAGCAATTGTTTTTGCTCATCGAATGCTAAAGAAGAGTATCTATCCTTGTTGTTGACACAGATTTCAGCAATGGATCAACAGACTCGAATTATTGTCGTATTAGCCAATATTTACCATGAGTTTGTGAGATGAAAAAGATTTTTCGCACCAGCTTAGCTGTTGTTTGCGTTCAGCTTTATCTTAGCTGTGAACTGATGACATAAGCAGTTGAGTTGAATTTTTTTTTTTGCTAAATGTTTTTGTTTTGTGCAGCACAGTGCATCATCATACTTGTGTGCATGGTCGTACTTTGGCATCACTGCTAAAAGCAGCTTATAATATTTAGGCCAATTTCACTACTCTGGAAGTTGTACATACAATTTTTCAATATTATTTTTAATGACTGTACTTACTAGTAAACTTTTGTTGTAAACGTAATTAAATTTATAGCTTTTAAAATTTATTGAGCAGCTATTTTCCTACATTCCCACTTTTTCAATACAATAAAATGTCTGGACATCACTGCCAATCAATCTTAAGTGCTTTTTTTCGACCACATTTTGTTATATGTATATTTAACTATAGCTAAATTGGTGGCAACACTTAGAAAATAAGTTAGTAGGTAACAATTTTCTTTATAGTTATTGTTGTTTATTGGTTGCTGTTTCTTGAAGTTTTTGAAAGTTTCGTCTTTTCTTTATGTTCCACTTGTATTGACTCTATTTTAGTTTATTGCTTCGCAACTAATTCGCATTTTATCACTTGTGATTTTGTACTTATGATGTAGATAGATATGTGCAATAGTTAGTTTGCTTTTATAGTTATTACTTTTGTTGTAGAGGCCTTTCGTTATTGTTATTTTGCAAGGTTGTCTATAATTCATTTCATTATAATGATTTTTTTTTATTTGTTAAATTAGACGGTTAAGCTTAACATATAGTATTAATACGATAATCTCGCTATTAAGCCAGAAAACACGTGCAAGATCACATAAAAATATATGATATCACAAAGCTATCGGTTTGGTGATAATGTTGGAATAAAGCTGGTGCATATCTCATAGCAAAAGGTGTGAGTTTCCATGAAATATAATTAGCTTTTTTGGATTTAACTACATGCTTGGGATATGAATGACCTTTGATAGCAAGAAGACGATGGCAGACAAACATTATGCCCAAAAGTATTGAGTACAAAGTTTACTTTTCTAAACTGCTGTTGTTTTCTGAAATAAAGACCTCATTTCATCTGCCAGATCATGTAAATAAGACTTGATTATGATTTCTCATAGAAGAGCTAATGCTTTAAAAAAAGAAACCCCTCAAAATATTGCACATTATGGCTTCCCGAGTAAAAATAAAAATTTTTCTAGCTAAGGCCAAACAGCGGGCGAACAAGGCAAATTTTTAGATATTTTTCTCGGACGTACTGAGGCCGTTTTGAAATAATCTCGGCGTTACAACGTGCGTACAGCAGCCGTACATCGGCCGAATAATGATTACTTAACAATGAAAATGAGTGTCTTTTTTGAACTTACTTCATACACAAAAAAATTATTTTGCGCCCCATACAAGTGGCGATTCTATCAACATCGGCACCGCTGAGAGGATTGCTGTTGTTGATGCGCATACGTTTGCTGTTGAATAAGAGCTTTGAAAAATTTGGTAAACAGGCGTACAGCGGACTTAGAACTTAATTTAGGCCTTGTACAGCCGTTGTTCAACCCAAATTTCGATCGAAAGCTTTTATGTATTACTAGTATTCCCCGGCAAACATTGTTTTGCTACAGACTGCCTTACTGCCATATACGAATATGTCAAGAAATGTCAAATATACTCACCATTTTCAGTGTAGCTGACGAAAGTAACCATATGAACTAAATTACCAAATTTTACTCTAATACGATCAAAATCCTACGAAATATGGGCATTTCCATCATAACTCACGCGACATGCGTACGACTTAAAGCTTCGTTTTCTCGGAAGTTTATGTTATTAATGTAAAAAAATTTCTTATGCACATATGTCTTACAATACATAGTAATGGTTTGATCTACCAAAACTGTCGTTCCTGTAACTAATTGAGAATGGCAGTGGTAAATATGGGCGTAACTCACGCGACAAAAAAGGATGTGTGTTTTACATGCATGTTTAGATTGTAAAAACTCAGCTAATTTTCCCATATAATTTGTTTTTGTATTTAATTTTTAAATAATTGGAAAACAGTGAAGTTTCATAATAAACTCACTTTACCTATGGACTTTGCTTATTTAAAAATATATTGAGTTTTCAAAAAATATTTGCCGTAACTCACGCGACATAGTCCACGCGACAAATTTTCTTTAAATTTATACTGGGTGATTAAGTAATTAGGTAGTAAAGTAATTATGTAATTTAGTTTTAACGAACAAATTTATTATATTGTCCTTTTCTTGCCTCAACCATTTTTCTATTATCTTTAGCCAATGCCTTCCATTTTTACTAAAACAAAAAGCTTACGAAACACTTACTAAACATTTACGAAAAAGGAAACTACATTTGTGAAACAGTGCAGACGATTTGATCATCATGGTTAATGAATTTATATAGCAATTTCTTAAATTAATAAAATTAAAATGTTTCTCTTAATAATATCATAAAATAAAAAGTTTTTATTAAGTTTTTTCAGAAAATGCCCATGTAGCATTTTTGTTTTTTTTTTTTTAAGCGGTAAAAAAGGGTGCGACAAAATTATTTTTCATAAACCATCTGGAAACCAAACTCGAAAAAATTTATTTATTTATTTATTTATTTATTTATTTATTTATTTATTTATTTATTTAATTAAATGTAAGCGCTTGCAAGAATAAACTTATAAATAAGCACCGATTACATATATGGCGATAATATCAACAAAAAAATGTGAGATCTAAAACATAATTTTGAATAAAATTTAAAGTTAAAATTACATATGGGACAAAGTTAAAACATTAACAATTTCGTAAAATTGAACCAAAGGTAATAACTGAGATTTATGACAAATATAAATAATAAGACAAACAAAAAACTGAAAAAACGGGGAAAATTAAAGGAATAAAAATAAAAGGATATTAAAGGAGAGAAAAAAAAAAGAAAATGAAAAAGAATAGCTTAAGTTAAAGTGAAGACAAATATTCTTAAGGTACTATTACAGTGTGTAGCTAAAAAAAACACCTGTTTTTTAATTTTTTTTACGTAGTATTATTAATTTTAATGATTAATATTTTTCACATAATGAAAAATTATTCAAGAGGAAATAAAAATTTTTTTTTGTCTTTATAGTTGTTGGTAATTTTCTACAAGGCGTTGAAGTTAGCATGTTTGAAAAATTGTTGCAATTGGCTTCTCCTCTCCAGCATTTACAAAGCGTCTGAAAGTAAAAAATCAAAGTGCATTCTTGAGTTAAGGGTTGTAGTTAAGCACTCAACCTACGCAAATAAAAAACAAAATAAAAAAATGGCATGCGTTGAAAAAAATGTGCAAAACCCCCCTTTTTTTGCCGAAACTTTTAATACAAAAAAAAACTAAAAAGTTTTGGCTTTTTATAGGTCTAGCGCTTAACAGAGACTATAAGGATCACAATGAATCAAGATTCTTAGAATCTTAGAAGCCGATTCGAAAAACCTTGTTTCGAGAAAAACGCTATTAATGATTTAAAGGTTCTTGAATATCACGCGAAATACGATTATAATATATATCATATTTTTTTTTAAAATTTTGTATACGTATTCTTAAGACCTTAAAGAACCATATTCTATCGAAAAATAAAAATTGGTTTTTAATTATTTACACACTGTAATAGTACCTTAAGCCTGGCGCACTTTGCTTCACTCCACGCTGATCCCCGAAAAGTGAGTTTAACTAAAGTGGGACAGGCCCATTTTTAGTATACTTACCGATTGTAACCATATGAACGTAATTTCAAAATTTTTGTCTAATTCGACCGTTGAAAAAGTTGAAATAAAACATTTTCATTGGTTTGTGGGCGGTAAAAGGGGGGCGTCGAAACCAATTTTTAGTACAGTTGCTGACAGTAACCATACAAACGAAGCCAAAATTTTAGGTCAATCGACCCAGTAGTCAATTTTAATGATTTTTCAAAAAGTGGGTGTGGCTATATAGCGATAACGCCCATTTTTAGTACATTTTCTGAAAGTAACCATACAAAGTTAAGTTTGAAATGTTAGTCTTATACGTCCAAAACTGCTTGAAATATAGAATTTTCACAGATTTGTGGACGGAAAAAGGGGGCGTTAAAACCAATTTTTCGTACAGTTGCTGACAGTAACCATACAAACCAAATTTATTTATTTATTTATTTATTTATTTTATTTTATCATCTACTGGGCTAAGCCCGTACAGATTACATATAGTAGCTTACATACTAGGTTAGTTAAAAAATAAGATTACATCTCTTTTAATGATAATTTTGCTTGAACTTAAATCTATGTGACTACCGAAAATATTACAGTAATGAAGACAGCGTGTTAACGGATCGCTATTTCCGTAGTTTGTTCTGTGAGATTGAACATAGAACGGATATTTGTCTCTTAGTGACCTTGCGGGAGCATGGAATGTAATTAAAGCAAGAAGATCAGAACAATCGATTCTATTATCGATGATGTGTTTTATAAAAAATACACTGCTCACTTTGTGCCTTACAGAAAGTGTTTCCATATTGAGAATCTTACAGCGGATATCGTAAGATGGCATGCGATCGAATGTAAATGCCTGACGGAGAGCAAATTTTGTAAGTTTCTTTTGAATTTTCTCGATTCAATTGATATCGTTTTGATAAATTGGATACCATATTATGTTGGTAAATTCTAGGAGTGATCTCACTAGAGAAATAAATAATGTTCTGATTGTGTATGAGTTTTTAAATTCTTTGCAGTTACGTTTCAAAAAGCCTAGCTGAGAATTAGCTTTGGATATTACATAATCTCTGTGTGTAGAGAAGGTGAGTTTATTATCGAAAAAAAGCCTAAGTCCTTATGTGACGATCCTCTTTCAAATTTAAGATTGTCGTATAAATAATTCAAAATTTATCAGTAAAATCTTGCGGGAAAATGATAAAATCTTACACTTGGACATGTTTAATTTCATTCCATTAATATTACACCAATGTATGAGTGCATATATGTCTTCTTGAAAACTAAGGCAATCTGATACATTTTTAATAGAATTAAACAATTTTAAATCATCTGCATATAATAAACTGTTGCAAAATTTGGAAGTTATAACAACATCATTAATGAATATGTTGAATAGAAGGGGACCTAAGTGACTTCCCTGAGGAACACCTGAATTAGCTTCAAAAATTTTGGAGAGGCATTCGTCTAATCTGACAATAAGTTTTCTTTCTGACAGATAACAAGCAATCCACTTTAAAAAATTAGAATGAAATCCTAGCCTTTCAAATTTACATAAAAGGGTTCTATGAGATAGACTGTCAAAAGCTTTCACAAAATCTGTGCATAGAAATTTAAGAATTATACGACAAAAACCCTCTAAAATAAAGCATTTTTATTGATTTGTGGGCGGTAAAAAGAGGCTTGAAAACCCATTTAAAGTACAGTAACAGTCGACATTTAGTCGACAGCAACCATGAAAACCAAATTTTAGCCTAATACGACCCAAATCAACTGAAATATAGCATTTTTATTGATTTGGGGGCGGTAAAAGCGGAATGTGGCAAGTTTTTTCTCAACCATCTCGTACCTGAAATAAATCGACTGCCAAAATTTCAGGTCAATCGGTCCAGTAGTTTTGGAGTCTATAGACATCACACACACAGACACACATCGTTTTGCTTTTTATATACCCTGTAGGAAAATCAACTAATTTAAAAGTAGTTGAAAAAGTCTAGTTGAAATTCTGACTTTTTCCAAAAAACGAACTAGCATATTTTGTATGGTGATGTCCACTAAATAAGTCAATTGACTTTCGTCTGCATATGTTTTCAACTACTTGTTAAATTAGTTGAATTAAAATTATTTTTAAATTTCTTTAAAATAAATCAATTGAAAACCGCATTTATTTTCAACTACTTGTTAAATTAGTTACATTTTTTTTAATTACTTTTAATTACTTTAAAATAAATCAACTGAAAACCGCATATATTTTCAACTACTTGTTAAATTTGTTAAATTTAAATTATTTTTTTAATTACTTTAAAATAAATCAATTGAAAACAAGTTAATAATCCACTTACTGAAAATGATTTAAAAGCATAAAAATTTTAAATTTCTATGCATCAAACAGATCATTTATTTTATTGTTTTGAAAAAAAAAAAAATAAATTCATATTAGTGAAAGCCAAAACTTAATAATATTTGATGAAATAGCATGGTTAAATATATATAAACTTGTAATCTATTAAAAATTTACAATAAAAACATGTCAAAATCAGAGTAGTTGCTGCCTTAATATAATTCAAACTAGTTTTTAAGCCACTTGTTTTGATGTAGTTTTTGAATTACTTCATATATAATGCAATAAGAGCTATTCAAAATTGAAGTGGGTGCGCCTTAATATAATTCAAAGTACTTCATAAACTAGTTTATTTTAAATTAGTTTTTTAAATAGTTGTTCTTAAAAACAAGCTAATTTGTTCCTATAGGGTATATATATAGATACACATTTGTGGGCGGTAAAAGTGGGCGTGAAAACATTTATATATAGTGACCGCCTTTGGAGCACATACACTATAAAAGAAGTGTATGGAGAAAAGTTTCACTATAAAAATGTGTAGAACTCCGGAATTGCCATGATTTCGAAAACATGCGCGTATATGTATTGAGACCACGCCCATTTTTTGTACAGTTGCTATGGTAATCATCTGAATAAAATTACTAGATTTTAGTTTTTTACGATCAAAACCGTCTGATATATACCCTTATTTTTTGTTTGTGGTCGATAGCGCGAATTTGGCTTGTATGGAAGGTACCACGCCCCCTTGTCCAATCGTAACTAAACGTAATTCACAGGAACACTCTCAGGATGTGGCTTCGGTTTCACCGAAAATTTCATAAAGATAGGTTCAGCAGTTTGGAGTATATACGTGATGTAGCCACATACCCACGTACAAACATCCATGTTTATATATGGTAAATTTTTTCTGTAGGAGTAACGGCCGAAAAAATAATTTTGCTCTGTATCAACTATATGCCGTTCATTCATAAACCATACCATCATAAAAAATAAATATCAAACCAGTGTGCTTTTGTCACGCTTCATGCAGATACGGTTTCGCCTGTGTCGAGCACCAGATCGAAATTGCAAAAAATTTAGATGGTAACAAAAAGGAACAAAATTTAACGTTAAAGACGACACACTTTTGCTCCTAGAAGAAGTGCAAGACAACATTTTTTTTTTCATTATTTCGATTTTAGTCGTTTATGTAATTCTTCTTTTCGATATGGTTCTTTTATTTAGGTGTTTTCATTGCCAACTTCAGAAATTTTTGAAGAATGCAGACCTACCTCGAAACTTACTTTGAAAAGATGTGTAACGGTTAAGACCACACATTTTGGCTCCTACAAGTGCAAGACAACATTTTTTGTTCATTATTAAGATTTTAGTCGTTTACTTGATCCCTATTCTTTGATATAGTATTTTAATTTAGGTTTTTTCATTCCCAATTTCGCTAATTTTTTTAAATGCAGATCTACCTCGAAACTCACTTCTAAAAAATATAACTTTAAAGACCACATAAAATGTGGTCACATGAGGTCGAAACATATTTTCGAAACAACAAAAGTAAGAAGAAAAGTTTGTTGACATAAAATGCAAGTCTTGAGGCCTTCTTTCATATACGCATACAACATTTTTTGGTTTCATGAAGTATTTTCAATATATTTACAGAAATATGCGTTCGAATGTAACGTTAAAGAGAAAAAAATTTACCAAATAAAGATAGATTCAGTCTAATCTTTTTTTCTATTCTATTCAAATATCAAACTTTAAACGCGTTTTTCTCAAAACTTTTCTTTAAATCGGTAGTCAAAATTTCTCGAAATTCTTTGGACCTATTTCACCTAAACTTTGTACACTTCTTTTACATACTTAATACTCGGTTCTGAACGAAGGACTTTTTTTCAACTATAACATACTTTATATAACAATGTATAACAAAAAGTGCATTTTTTTTTTTTGACAAAATCAAAGTTTTCTTTTTGCACCTTTACTTAAAATTAAAAATTAATATTTTGTTAATTCCTTAATTCAAGTCTAGGATAAACTTGTGTACTGCAGAAACTCTTTGGTTTTTATAAGATTTTATTTAACTTGCTTCGTTCGTATGTATGTATGTATGTATGTATGTATGTATGTATGTATGTATGTAGTATTAGACCTGTCCACGAAATGTATGAGATTTTTCAAAACTCACATTTTTCAATAAGCACTTACAGTTTAAGAATCTCTCCATGATTGAAATAAGAACTGTGAAAAAATATTTTGAAAAACTTTTGCCAAAAAGTTGCTCAACGCGGTTGAAGTCAGGATTTTGGCAATTATCGAAAATTTTAAAGGTATACGTACAAACAAAATTTTAAATAATTTATTAGTAAATATAAGAAATATCTAAAAGCGCAATCTTTGAGCTAAATGGTCAAGCAAATAAGAAAAAATTCAAAAAGTTAAAAATTATTGAGCCGTTTACTTTCTGTAGCTTCTAGAAACCAAGAAATTCAGAAAATTTTCGCAATTTTTCTTTTCAATTCATTATATTTTTTCGAAAAAAATTTTTATATACGTTTGCATATTTTTTATATATTCTTGGAACAATAAGGTATAAAAAAATGTAGGTTAAGAATTTTTGGATGTGTTATTAGTCACTAAACAATTAGTTTCTTTATGAAAGGTCTGACTTAATGATTCGTTATGTGTCTTTGTTTGTTGTAATGGTGTATGCAAAGTACTGGTTCGTATCCAGTATTCCAACTTCAGCTCCGTATAACGATCTTCAGTTGATATTTAGTCTTGACAGGTTAGTTAAATCTTCGTTCAAATAAGATATGATTAATTATAATAATTGAATTAAACATAAAAAGTTCATACGTTTTTTTTACAAATTTACAGATACAAGAGTATTCACAAAAGTGCTGCTGATATAGCGTTGAAAAATATTAAGCAACCATTTTTGGTACCTAGGTGAAGAATTAGTTGGTTTAGCTTTTTATGATGTATCATTAAGCTACGAAACCCGAAATAATATGGTGCACGCCATCAGAAACAATCCTGGCAATGCCACTAGGGCCAAAAAAGCACCAGCTTTTATTATCAACAACATATCAGATCTAAAGTTGGAGCAGTTTGTAACAAAGAACACACTCTTTTTTTTGAGAAGCTGCAACTATCAGTTGAATTTATGGACGATGCAGTAGACAATTGGGAAAACAACAAACCTTATATAAATGGGCTTTTAATTGTTAAAAATTTACAAATAGTGAACGACGTTGCAGAGAGAGGAGTAGCCTTAATAACATCATACAACTCAAGTGCAACGAAGGATGAAGAGCAAAAACAATATTTTCTTCAAGTCGTAGCTGATCATAGAAAAAATCTGCCACATATAACTAAAACTAAACTATTTAAGTCAGACCTTTCATAAAGAAATTAATTGTTTAGTGACTAATGACACATCCAAAAATTCTTAACCTACATTTTTTTATACCTTATTGTTCCAAAAATATATAAAAAAATATGCAAACGTATAAAAAAATTTTTTTTCGAAAAAATATAATGAATTGAAAAAAAAAAAAATTGCGAAAATTTTCTGAATTTTTTGATTTCTAGAGGCTACAAAAAGTAAACGGCTAAATAATTTTCACTCTTTGAATTTTCTCTTATTTGCTTGACCATTTAGCTCAAAGATTGCGCTTTTAAAAATATTTCTTATATTTACTAATAAATTATTTAAAATTTTGTTTGTACGTATACCTTTAAAATTTTCGAAAATTGCCAAAATCCTGACTTCAACCGCGTTGAGCAACTTTTTGGCAAAAGTTTTTCAAAATCCTTTTTCACAGTTCTTATTTCAATCATTGAGAGATTCTAAAACTGTAAGTGCTTATTAAAAAATGTGAACTTTGGAAATCTGGACAGGTCTAATGTAGTATGTATCCTCAAAACTTGCAAGCCATTTTTCTACAACTTGTTGTTATCCGATTAAGCTGAAATTTAGCATGCATATGTAAGTCCGGTGATAATGCAATATTATAATAAAGTTTTTTGCCACACCCTCTTTTACAGCCCACAAATCAATAAAAATGCTATATCTCCATAAGTTTTGAAAAAAAGCAAAAACTAAACAAAAAGTAAAAAAAAAATTTTAAAAAATAAGCTTTTATTTAAAAAAGACGTGAACTAAAAATAAAAAATAGATTTAAGTGAAATTTGTCATATATGTATACATAAGGTATATTCTAGGTGCAGAAGAACCCCTCTCTGGGTTACTCATCATCATAATATAAGCGTACGTAAATTCGTAAGTTCTAAGGACTCATATAAATTTAGAATTTTTCAAATACATTTATATTTAAAAGCTTGAGGCACCGATGTCCGCGATCCGTTATACAGATTTACTACACAAAAACTGCGTTCTTTTCGCCTTAATAGATCGCGATAACAAATTTTCTCAAAGGAATGGCGAGAAAAACTACTCGTAGAGGGCACTACCGTTGCAGCCAAAATTAAATTCAAACAAGCAATCATGATACAATAACTATTAGGTGTCATGAGAACGTGTGTCGTTCAAAACTGTTGTGAACTGTTATGGTAGTGATACCTTAGTGGACGATGTTTTTCTCTGAATGTTTTTCTCTCTAAAAGTCAGAAAAATTGTAAATTATTTAATTTAATCATTAATATTATGCAATTATATAAATAATTTAAGTGCAATTGTTGGCTCCGCTGGATGCGTCCAGTGTGTGTGACTTACGCTGTTTGTTTTGTTTTCTTTTGTTTAACATTCGATGGTCGCAGCTCGTGAGAAAATATGTAGCTGTCATGGCAACCTATTAGTCATTGTATCAAACAAACAAATAATTCAAAAAATTAAATGACAGCTCATAAAAATAAAGAGGTGCGGCACCTGTGCTTCAAATTTTTTAATAGCTATATCACAATTTTATATGGATAGCAAAAATAATCCTATTTATTATAGGATTATTTTTTTTGTTTTTGCTTTGCATATAAAAAAAATAATCTGGATTATTTGAAGCGATTAGAACGCAGTTAATATCAGTGCCTTAAGCTTTATATATAAATGTATTTAAAAAATTCTTAATTTATATAAGTCCTTAGAAATTATCAATTTACGTACGCTTATATTATGATGATGAGTAACCAGAGAGGGGTTCTTCTGCACCTAGAGTATACCTAATGTATACATTAGGGCGGGTCGATTTATTTTTTGACAATTTCCCTATGATTTCCGTATTCTATGGGTTATTCCATGAAAATTTGCCAAAGGAACCATACCTCTATCGTTAAAATAGAGTCCCCTACTTTTTGTTGGTAGATTTTTTCCCAAATTGACGTTCGTATGAAATATTACCTACACGTTCACATCCATAACTCAATAACTATCGATTGGGTTTAATCGCCAGTAGGCGCGTTGGAAAGGTGAGCTCATTTTGATCAATTTATAAAATAAAATCTCCAACATTGGTCCAACGGTTCAAAAGTTACGGGCATTTTTGTCCAAATTTTGGAGCATTTTTCCATTTTTTTCATGATTTTGTCCAAGAATATTACTTTCATGGCCATTTTTTTGGCTCAATTTTTTGACTTACGAAGCCTTCGAACCTTACGTTACGACTGGACTGATTTGCGCTTTACATTATTGGCATATTTTTTCACAGGGTGCACGCAATATCGCATGAATTAATCAACCGAATTCGATAAATTTGGGCTTAAACTCTTCGTTTTGAATTGTAAATTGAATTAAATAATGGATTGAGCCAAAAAAATTGAGCCAAAAGTAATATTCTTGGACAAAATCATGAAAAAAATGGAAAAATGGTCCAAAATTTGGACAAAAATGCCCGTAACTTTTGAACTTTTTACCAACAAAAAGTAGGGGACTCGATTTTAACGATAGAGGTATGGTTCCTTCGGCAAATTTTCATCGAATAACCCATAGAATACGGAAATCATAGGGAAATTGGTGAATTTTTGCACTCCCTACAAATCGACCCGCCCCAGTATACATATATTACAAATCTCACTTAAATTTATTTTTTATTTTTATTTTACGTCTTTTTAAATAAAAGCTTATTTTGTAAAAAAATTTTTTACTTTTTAGTTTCTGAGTTTAGATGAGTTATCCTGACTTCAGCTTAGGAGCTTATATAGAGCTTGTAAGCTATTTTTTGAGTTCTCACCACTACGACTGGTTTAATTTTCAATAATTTTTTAAGGAAATTTAGCAGAATATTCTAATAATGCTTTAAAAATGTACAAAAATTAAAACAATATTAATGAATAAGGTACTCAAAATTATGTTTTTTTTATATCTCAGACCCTTTTCCCCCTTAAGAAAGTTATTAGCCTAGATCAAAAAGATAATAATAGAGAAGGATCAATAAATACACAAAAGTTTTCCTTTTAAAATGTTTTAAGAAATGAACTACTCAATTCTTTTCTTATTAATGTAAATTTAATATTTTCTCGATACAAGAAAAATAATGCTTGAACTGAGAATTTTATGCATGAGCAAGTACAGATATTTTTCTTGTTATGTTCTGCAAATGCTTGTAACTTTTTAAGATTTAAAATATACCTTGATTCGTTTAAGAATATTTCTACAGTTAACAGAGTTCTATTCAAAGCCAACATCTCATAAGTATCGCGTGGTTTAGTTAAATCAGAAAAAATATTTCTTATTCTTGCAAAAAACTTCTGTATCAAAAAATGCATAGTGAAAAGAAAGATTATTTTACTCCTTTTTCTTTTCCTAAGAACGCTGTTTTCATCTTTACTCCTTATTTCTTTTCCTTTCACTCTACAGCCGAAGTTAATTCGCAAATACGGCTATCCCTCGGAAACACACACCGTGGTCACAAAAGATGGTTACATTCTGGAAATGCATCGCATACCAAAACGTGGGGCACAGCCAGTGCTGCTAATGCACGGTATACTAGACACATCCGCCACTTGGGTGCTGATGGGACCAAAATCGGGATTGGGTAAGTAGAAGCAGGTGCAGATGCAGTTGTAGAGAGGCACAAAGCGTGAATGGAATTTTAATTGAGTTGTGTTTTTTTTTATTGCGCCTATTTACAGGCTACATGTTGTCGGATCTCGGTTATGATGTCTGGATGGGTAACTCGCGCGGCAACCGCTATTCAAAGAATCATACAAGTCTTAATAGTGATTACCAAGAGTTCTGGGATTTTACATTCCATGAAATGGGAAAATACGACTTGCCAGCGAACATTGATTACATTTTGACGAAGACTGGCTACGAGCAGCTGCACTACATCGGACACTCGCAGGTGGGTGGCAAAAAAATAATTAAAATTTCATTTCGGCCTACAAATCACACTTGTTAGGGCACTGCTGTATTTTGGGTTTTGTGCTCCGAGCAGCCAGCGTACACGCAGAAAATAATCTCAATGCATGCACTCGCTCCGATTGCTTTCATCTCGGACATGAAGAGTCCGCTGTTTCGCACATTGGTTTTGTTCTTAGATTTTCTGACGGTAAGTTTGTGCAGGAATCTTAGGATGAAAAGGTTTTAATTTGGTTTGTGTTTTGTGTTCTCCAGGCAGCCACGCGTATGCTGCGCATAACGGAATTCATGCCCAACACCAAGTTTTTGGTCGATCACAGCCAAGTTGTGTGCCATGACAATGCCATGACGCAAGATGTCTGTTCTAATATCCTGTTCCTGGTCGCTGGCTACAATTCGGAGCAGTTAAATAAGGTAAGTGTCCGCCACATCGCCAAATAATGAGTCATAGCCTAATATAATAATAATGCATAATGAGTCACACTATAGCAAAGAGTACAAAAACGATGCATAAAAAATCTCTAAAATACACGGTGTAACATTGGAAATAAACTTGACATGAGCCATTAACTATTAGCTATTAACCATTAGCTATTAACCATTTAGTAACGATTTAAGTTTAGATAATTATATACAAAAATATTTGTCGCAACTTTCGTACCATTCAGTTGTATTTTAACTTAAATACAAATTTAAAGTTTTTTTCCTAAATGACCTTGTTATTTATTATGTTGATTTTATATGATTTTTTTTTAGTGATTTTTTTCCTTTTCATATTGAAAAAACGTTGTTGTTTCTTTGGAAAGATTCCTTAGAACAATTAATTGTTCTAACTTTGACCTAAAACTCAATAAACGATTTTAAACTATCAAACAACTAGAATTGGTATTTAAAATCAAGTATGATTTAAACTATCAAACATTTAAAATTTGTATTTAAATCATATAAAATCAACATAATTAAATAAAAGTTTTTAAAAATTTAATATGAAAATCGACAAACACTTAGGAATATTTAAAAAAGTTTAAATCTTACTACCAAAATATCAGTTTAGGTGCAACAGTAAGTTATTGTCCCAATGTGCGACGTCCACTGCGGTTCTAAATGAAAGTTTTTGCGATATTTACCAACATTTTATTCTATCATCAAAACCCACGATTACTTATAATTTTTCCTTTCTTCACGCGCAGACAATGTTGCCGGTCATGCTGAGTCACACGCCCTCTGGTGCCTCCATCAAACAACTTGAACACTTCGGCCAACTCATGAAGTCCGGACACTTTCGCAAATTCGATCGCGGCTACTTGCGCAATCAGCTCGAATATAATCGCATGACACCGCCTGACTATCATCTGGCCAAGGTCAAGGTTCCCGTCGCCCTCTACTACTCCATAAACGACATGTTGGTCTCGACAACCGGTGTCGATCGCCTGGCTCGTGAGCTGCCCAATGTGATTGACAAATATCTAGTGCCCATGGAAAAGTTCAATCATTTGGACTTTTTGTGGGCCATCGATGTCAAGTCGTTGGTCTATAATCGCCTTATACGCAATATAAGACGTGTTGAGAATCAGAAATCGAAGCAGATCGCAAGTGCTCAGTATGCTCACAACCACAACTACAGCCATCAGAAACAACAGACAGCCACACTGCGGCCAACACCAACACCAACATCATCAGCAACAGCACCAACTTCACTAAATCAAACGCACGTTAATCCTAATTTGGATATTCAGGGACCTCAGACTACGACAACGCATACAAATGTCAAGTCGTGAGTCGTTTATATTGGAAATGCATGCAAACCAGCAACAAATTTTGACTGTGATGACTTTACAAACGGCAGATGTCCTCTGTAACATACCGTTTACTCACTCACCTTAATCGGCACATCTGCTGTCTCATTCATTTATCGTTTGCAACTCTTTTGCAATTCTACCAAAGTGCTTATAAGTTAAATAAGCTAAACTAGAAGAATGGGTAAAACTTTACTCAAGCAAAAAGATATAACAGGTACCTTAGTTGTTAAAAAAAGCAAATCAGTAGTTGAGTTTTTTCTCACAAGCAATTTGTACAAATTTTAGTATAGTTGTTTTAGTCATTAAGCCAGAAAACTGTTTACTTAATTGAGAAAATAAAAATATTTCAACATGTTTTGATTGTTATAGGTGCCTTGCTTTATATGTAAAACCATTATTGCTCTATCACCCTTTAATTCTGACCTCATTCTTTAACATTTTGCTGACTCATATTTCCATTATTGAATTTTGTACAAAATATTTTATTAATAATTATTATTAATTACTTTTAACATTAATTAGCTTGTAATTACTTAGTTTTAATATCACTGAGTTTTTATATCATAAATAAAATTTCAATAAAGTGCAATAGAAATAAAAGTTATATTAAAAGAAACAATTTATTGACTAGTGTAAAAAAAAAATATTTACAAAAATTATACTTTATGGGGAAGTAAAACCTAAACAGGGAATGCCGAAATAATGCTATCAAACACTCTTAATGAGAGTAAAAATTTAAAACTAGATCGATGAGATCGACGAGATCGACGCAGTTGCTTCTCGTCATCTAAACTATCATTAGTTTATGAAAACTCTACAAGGTTCAAAATTCTAGTTCGTTTTTTCAACTTTTTAAGTTAAAATATACATTCTTTCAAAATTTTCAATATTTTTGGTTAAAAAAGTAAGTTTAAAAAAAATTTTCTAATTTAAAAATTAAAAAATTATCTTAATAAGTTGAAGAAATTAACTTCAAAGTTAAAAATTGAATCTTTATATAAAAATTTGAATATTTTTGATCTAAATAGAAAAATTAACTGTTCATCTACGGTAATGTTTTTTCCTGGTGTGTATACAATTTTCAAATTATGATTCCATTTATCGTATACATTTCGAATCGGTGACAATTTGTCTCGTACAGAAGTACTTGTAGATGCAGTGTTGGCCATACGTTGTTCGCGGTCATCAAATCGAATGCAACCATGGATATGCATGAACATTTTCAAAGACATTGTTGCTCTAAATATTGGCCGACCAGTTTCGTCATTCCACAGTTTAGTGATACCGTATTCACCGTATGACCGAAACACAGCATGCGTGCAGAGTGTCCAACTCAATTCTTTCCCAATCAACTTTATACTTTCGCACACCATATAAATTCGTCATGTTCAAAATAATATTCTCAACCGGTTCAAGGAACATGTGAAATGCAGACAAAACATCAACAAAAAAAAAAAAAAAAAAAATTTCGTGGCATCAACCGCTATTGTTTATTTTTTTTACATGTATGACTCAAATTCACATCGCAGTGGTATACGTTGTAAAATGACGCAGTAGGATTAGGGTTAAACCCAAAAAGCTGAAAAATTAACAAAAAACAGCGAAAATGCTCTCAAACAAGTGCCCTAAGCAGGACTCCTGTTTTCGCTCGAGAAAATTTTGAAATAAGCTTGAGCTCATGATACTGATGCACTCTCTTTTATTTTCACCAACTAATCCCTAGCCGTCTTTGCAGCACCCTGTTGTTGCTAAACCTTCATGGTATTTGTAAAAAGCCATGTTGTAAGCATGTGGGTTTTTTGCAATTTACACAAAAGCATCTCTTTGAAGCCTTTTTTGCTTTCGTCAGATAAAGCAGCATTGCTTCGCTGAAGCTGGTCTCAAGATTTTTGGGCTTGGAGATGCAGATGATGGTGATGATAATCTACTGGTCTAATTAAATAAATCCATCACGCATAACAGGCACAGATGCCTTTAAACCATCCCAGCTCACTCCCATTTTTTTCTAAAAATATATTATTTATAGTTTTCGATCTTGAACGCATCAGTTAAGTATATCATAGAATATCAGATTTCTGGAATAAGTATTTCATTATGACTTTTTTTTGTTTTAATTTGAAATTGGTCTGCGCTCAACCATTCACTCAACATAAAGGTTAAACTTTTGGAAATTGTCACAATTTCTCACACAAATTTACTCATTTTGGCAAAAAAATGCTCCAGAAAACTGCCCATAATTTCCTTATTATTAGGTTGTCACAGCCAAATTCAAATTTAAAGGTTGTCACTTTTACTAAAGACACATTTAAAGACACAAAAATAAAGATACGTTCTTTTTAAAACTTTTTAAAATTTTACCTATTTCCCATACAAATTTTAAAATTTGTCAGAAACATGCACCAAAAATTGTTTATAAATTCTGTGTTTGGTTGTTGCAAAAAAAAAAAAAATTAAGAAACAAGCAAAAAAAACATTGTTGTAAGATATCAATGAATTAAAAAAAATTAATTATGATATAGTTTAGTTTTTTACGAATCCTAAATTGTTGCTTGTTTTATTCTGTTTAAAGGACATTTTTTGTGTGCTTTTTAGATCAAGTAGCTTTGAAGAAGAAAACAACTTTGAAGATAGAGTCAATCACACAGCAGACTAGACAGCCAGTTTCGGAAATTGCAAATGCTTCCAATAAAATTAAAATTTATCATATTTGTTCCAAAAATTTAAGGGATCTCTTTCACCAACCATAAATTACTTAAGTTAAACTTAGCGATTAATTGATCTTCATTTAATTGACCTGTTAATAGTGTCACTTCAAAGTATTTATGAAAACGACTAGGAGATTGTTTTTAATAATTAAAGCGATTCGTTGTAGGAAATTACGACGATGTCGACACTGTAAAAAACTATTAACTATAAAGACTTGCAAGAAGAAAGACTAATGAGCGATAAGTAAATGTTCATGGAGTTATTAAAGAAAACGAATGAAGTAGTAAAATTTTTTAAAGAGGTTGTTGACTCCATGACAAAGTATGCATCGTATATTCATACCATATGCATATGCATACCAAAATCGTCAGATTTAAACGAAATAAGTTTTTCCGGAGTTTTGCTTTTTAAGACATATCTAAGGCAACAATGTTACAAAATCGTCTAAATCGCTAACCAATTTTATATCTTTATTCCGATAAATGTTGAAAATGGATTTAAATGTTTTACTAAATGAATTTATAGCAAAATGCTCCAAAATGAGTGCACTTTCTGCTTTAAGATAACTTTGCACTAATAAAAAGAACAAACAAAAAATGTCTCAATATTAAACATTTATTGTGAAAAGACTATAAAACATAGAGAGTTGAAATGTTTTTTACGTTAATAATACAAAAGACTATGTTCTTGCTAGGTGGCGTAAAAAAGTGGTCGTTTTCAGCCGGAGTCATATTAATCGAAGTGTTCGAAAGGAATCCTTCGAGAGAAAAAAATCTACGTCAATGGCGAGTCCCGAATACTGTGGGATAGCTGTACCAGGCCAAACTGCTGGGCCTGGGTACAGATATATACTAATAAAAATACAAATAGTAGTACTAATACTAATACTAATACTAGTACTAATACTAATACTAATACTAATACTAATACTAATACTAATACTAGTTCTAATACAAGTACTAATAATACTAATACTAAAACTTCTAATACTAATACTAAGACTAAAACTAATACTAATACTAATACTAATACTAATACTAATACTAATACTAATACTAATACTAATACTAATACTAATACTAATACTAATACTAATACTAATACTAATACTAATACTAATACTAATACTAATACTAATACTAATACTAATACTAACACTAATACTAATACTAATACTAATACTAATACTAATACTAATACTAGTACTAATACTAATACTAATACTAATACTAATACTAATACTAATACTAATACTAATACTAATACTAATACTAATACTAATACTAATACTAATACTAATACTAATACTAATACTAATACTAATACTTATACTAATACTAATACTAATACTAATACTAATACTAATACTAATACTAATACTAATACTAATACTAATACTAATACTAATACTAATACTAATACTAATACTAATAATTATAGAATAGGTTGTAGCGACAAGTACCCATATTTATATGCGCTTTGTTTTTTTTTTTGTTTCCTTTAAGTTCAGCCCGTCTCAAAAGGACATCCTCTTTAGGCATTAAAAAACTTATTTAATATAATTTTTAGCATTATTTACGTAAAAAAATTTCGGATTTCTATGTAAGATAGCCTTTTTACAATAAATGCTTTAAATTGATTCCATTGTTTTTTTTAAAACATGCACCTTAAACAAATTATAACACTAAAAATAAAATTTATAAAACAAAAAGCGTGGTTTATGTCGTATTTTTTTCTGGGTAGATGAGCTACCCACACGGGGTGAACACGAACTGCCGGTTCTGATCATATGACATTAAATCAGTAATTTTTTATATCAAGGTATTTTTTTAAAACTACCGGGGTCTGTTCTAGTTGCTTCTTTTGTTTTTGATATTTCGTTTAAAAATATTTTATTTTTACTTGAAGAATAAAATATTTTATTTGAAGTATGTGTCAAAATTTGTTTTGCATTTACAAAATACTTAAATTTTTGTCCTGTTTTAAAAAAAGGGTTATATGCTTGGAAAATTAAATTTTATGAATTTTCAAAGAACAAGAAAGTCCTTTTAATATTAGAAATAATACTACTCTTAGCTATGGTTCCGTATACTTAGTTTTCTAAATTTGCAATAAAAACACAAAGCGGTATTTTTTTAATTTTTTTTTGTTTATTTCATAAAAAGAAATAGTTTTAATGGATTCATATCCTGCTTTGTTTACATCCTTAGAACATTTATAAGTACTTCAAAAAAATTATATTTTTGTTTTTAAACGGTATATTTTTGCATAATGGCACCTGTTGAATCTAGCCTCAGTGGCGTTAAGAGAAATTCGTTGACATGAATCAACAGAGGAGAAAAAACGAAATAGATTCACAAAATGTATATATTTATATTTATGTTTATAAATAAAAAAATGGCGTTTAAAATAAACAAAAAAAAAAACAATATCAAAATATTGTTTAAAAAGAAATGGCGACCATTTAAAAAGAAAATCAACATTTTCACGTATTTTTCGATAGAAAATGGTTTATAAAAAACAAATTAAAAAAGGTAAAAAATGGCTACATCAGGTGGCTGAAGAGGAATATTTTCTCGGTTTTAGTTATGCTGTTAGCCTGTAAACCAGTTAAAAATTTGAGTAAAAGTGTGATTTGAGTAAATGGAGTTAAAAGTTTTGAAAGCGCTAGAGCGCTCGAATAGCATGACAGCATTTGGCGCTTTTTCGAGTACTTAACGTTTGAATTTTCTCTTGAAACTTGAGATACATATTCTCTGGGTTGTGAAATAATAATTTATGAAAAAAAAACAAAATTATTTTTTTGAGAGGCTTACACTGATCATACCTCTTAAAACCATATGCAAAATTAATGAAAATAAAGTTTTCAACGTTTTAAAATGTGAATTTAAATATATAAAATTGAAATAAGGATTAGGCAATTTTTACACCATCAATTTTTCCCCCCACAGCTTGATGGCAAACTAGCAAAGATTACAATTAGGAAAAATCCAATTACATAAAAAAAGGCTAAACGACATTCTTAATCTGTGAAGCGACGAAGTAATGCTCAAATTAGTGCCGCAGACTAATTTTTTTTCTCCTTTTTTTTTGTCTATTTTCTTTCTCTTCCTTTTCTGTTTGTTCGCCTTACAACAGCATGTTCACACAATGAAAGTTGGCTGCTGCTGACGTTTGCACAAATTTATTTAAGCATTCAGGCCGTCAAACTGCGTCGCATTTCCTCCTTGACTGCCTTGACTGCCAGTCAGTCAGAGTTAAGAGTTGTGCTCATTTTTAGTCCTGACGCAGTGCTTGACTCGTACGCCTTCGTGTTTGTCGTAGAAGAGGGCTTGTGTAAACATTGCATTAACTACAACAAAATAATTAAAGTCAATTAGTGACAATGATGAAGTTGTTGTTGTTGTTGTTGTTGTTAATGTCATTCTGCTCCTAAGGAAGAACTTCAACATTACTAACACAGCCGTAGAAATATTTATTTTGTGTAAATGCAAGTTTGGCGGTGGGTGATGATGGGTGAATGTTAGTTTGTTAGTGATACCAACAATACATTAGTAATGTTGTTTTTGTAATAGTTCCTTTTCTTGTTCTTTTTAATTTAAGGCTTAAAGCTACAGCACTTTAAGCCCAAACATTCAGGAATTTAATAGTACCCGCTGTTTTCGCATTTCATCCAAAATCCTTCTTGAGTCCTTTCTCGGTAAACTGATGAATTATTAAAGCAATTATGCTTAAGTTTATTTATGCTTCACTTTTTTTAATTACTTTTACTGCTGTACTTTCAATGAAATTTAGCTCTAATTGAAAGCTCTTAAATAAGCCAAAACTTTTGGCTCAATCCTTGAGGTTGCTTAAAATAATAGTCCTAATGAAAATGCTTCAAGGACGTGACAAAAACATTTCAAGTTGCACCCTCTTCACCCTTCTCCTATTCTTTTTTGTGTTAATATTCAAAATGTTTCGGCTTCGCAGCGACAAGAAGAGCCTAAGAGAGAAAGGGATATTCAGAGAAGGTTTTGTTGGTTTTTTTAACTAGCACAGCAGCGCCCGTTATGAATGATTTTTGTGCCAATATTACACCTTCAACAAAATTCTTCTCTACAAAAGTTCCCCACACACAACTACAACAGCACCAACGGCAAAAATATCAATAACATCCTTCCTCTGGAGCAACAATCAAGTTTTATCCGCTTTGTCTTCTTCTCTAAAAGCAGCAGCAGCAGCAGCAGCCGTAATAATGTCGCACACTCTGCGTCCTTTTATCAAAATTCATTCGAGAACTTCACTACTGATGGCCGCCTAAATTAGGTTTATTTTGTAGACAACCGTTTGCCTACCTCCTCCCCTCTCCACAAACTTTATGACTTGTTTGCTTGTCTATCTGCCATCCTCCATTTCGCGCAAATAAGTTTTAAATATTTCCATATAAACGACTTTGCATTCTGTACCGCGTAGCCTATAGAGTATAATAAATTTTTCGTGCTCGAAAATAAAGTCCTCGAGTGGCTGTTGCAGGCAGGACAACTATGGTGCCGCCAAGAAATCACACTGGTTGATGATGATGATGCCACTGTGACTGCGTACTTCGCGCCGCTTTCAATATTAATAAGAAAATTAAGTTTCCACCTTGACGCCCCGTGATGAATTGAGCCTCAATTAGCCAAAACTGTGGGCTGAATTTAGAAATTAGTTAAAGATTCTAAAGAGATTGTGTTTGCATAAAAAGGTCGTACCTTAAAGTTTAAGCTGTTTTAAGATGTGATTTACTAAAATTATTTACGGACATTTAGTAAAAGAGTAGATCGACCTGATTTGTTGCAGCAACAAAGATCGCAGTAAATTGAAATAAACTTAATTTATCAATAGCGGAGAAGCAAAAGACAAAATATATAACACAGACTAGACCACTAGAAGGTGGTTCGGAATAAATTTCAAGCATTTGTATTTCGTGTAAGATTCTTAATCTTCGTAATATCAATTAACTTTAAATGTTTTGCACTTTGCCTACAGAAATTGTTACACAAAATTATTGTGTATTAGAATCAATCAGGAGATTATGTCAAAGATTGTCAAGCACTTTGGCAAAAAATTCAAATACTGGCTGTGCAAAACATGTATTTATAGAAAGTATGTTTTGTTAACACACATGAAGATGGCTAGACGACCTGAAGTTGGACACACTTTTAGTTTTGATTAACTCAACCATCAATTTTTAGGCAGAAAAAGCAAGAAAACTAGTCCATATGGATGGTGAACAAGTTCGTCAGCTCAGAAAAATGTTTCAATTGTATTTTAGTTTTTGTGCATCCATCTCGGGGTTTTTTTTTAGAAAGTATTATTTTAATTAGTAAAGTATGCAAACATTTAATGCAAATATAGTAAAATAAATCAAATTTAATAACTTAGAATGTGAGAATCCTTTCATTTATTTAATAATTTGTGCAAAAATAGTTTAGCCTGGCGTATGAGCGATATTATTTAAGTGTATTTCATACATATTATTTGAGTGCACTTCATGCAGTTAAATAATATCGCTCATACGCCACAATTTTTTTGTTTTTTTAAATGGATAACAATGATGCAAATTGAATGAAAGTATCAAAAACAAATTCGAAAAGGTCATATTATTTAGAAAAGTCTTTGTTCAATTTTAGAATAAATTACATTTTACAATATAAAAATTTCCTGATTTTCGTGGATTTTATAAAAAGAAACAAAGCTATTAAATTAAAATCTGTGAATTGGGAATTCATATTTGAACGTTTTTCTCAAGTTGTTTTTCTCAAGCATATTTATGTTTGAAGAAATGTAAACTTTGAAAACAGACTTTTTTCCGCCTATAAAAAATATGCGTCGCACAGTGGCTGAGCCTCATATAAATATTGTCAATAGAAGGTCAATAAAATCATCATATCAATCATAGATCAAATCATAGACCAATAAAATTTAACAGACAAGTTGAAATTAATTTTGTGTGATCACATACAAAAAAAAAAATTAAAATACGTCCACAACCGAATCTATCTGCAATATAAGACAACAATTTAAAACTCTTCATTTTTTCTATTATTGAATCTTTATAAAAACCGCTCACTTAAAACTCTAAAGAATAATCAGCTCATCACTGAGTCCCATCGTAGTATAATATCGTAGAATCTACGAAAAAGGCATCACTGAGTTCATTCGCAGCGTCGTTCGTAGTATTTTAAAGTATTTTTTACGACGTATTTTGGCTGTTGCAGAAAATTATGAAATAAAATTCAGAAGGAACAACCACTTTAACTGTATGAATTTTTATTAAAATTTTCTTCGACAACCGAAACGCGTCGTAACAAATTAATTCAAAAATCTTACAAATGGCGTTACGAATAAACTCAATGATGCCTTTTTCGTAGTTTCTATGGTATCATACTACGACGGTACTCAGTGATAGGGCGGAATATGTAAAATAATAATAATGTATTTTGTGCCAAGCCCACCTCCAATTAGAAATGTTTCGGTCACTTGATTTTAAGTTTTTGACTTTCATGAGCCATAGCCATTCAATCGACTGAATTTAGTGGTTTATTTTTTCAAAGATAGCATTCATTTGGTCTAAAAAAAACAATAAAAAACAATCGTAAAAAAGTGGACCATTTTGACATTATTACAAAATAAAATGCGGTGAATATCTTTCATTTTGCAGCAAGTTATATCTAATTGTAAAAGCGATACTAGCCAAATTTAACAAGTTTAAGAGCATACTTTTTGGCAGTGTGATGAAATATAAAAAATGCAAGCATACAAAGCTTGCATATTATAAAGCAATGCCTAATGGTATATAGCAATTCCATTTTAAACGTATAAGAAGGATACAAATGACGGAATGACAATATCCGATTTGGTGCAAATAATTGCCAAATAAGTGCTCATAATTGCATGGAGCATTAGTGACGAAAATAAAAAATTTAATTTGGAGGAAAAAGTTTGGCTTGATTTTTGGCGATGTAACAGGGTGCACAAAATCGACAAAAATCGGCAACAACGTTGGAAAAGAATTTTCAAGAATATTCATATCTAAAACTCTCCTTGCGTAGTTTCTTTGGATAGCATTCCTTTGGTCTAAAAAAAAAAAACAATCATAAAAAGTGAACCATTTTGACATTATTAAAAAAAAATGTGGTGGATATCTTTCATTTTGCAGCAAGTTATATTTAATTGTTAAAGCGATAATAGCAAAATTTAACAAGTTTAAGAGCATAATTTTTGGCAGTGTGATGAAATATAAAAAATACAAGCTGTAACGTGACGCTACAAATATTATATATTTCTATATACTACATAAACTATAATATTATATTTATATATATATATATATATTAGGGCGGGTCAATTTGTATGGACGAATTTTTTGGAGGTCTGGCTCAGCGAAATTCGTAAAATACATGTAATTTCAAGACTTTTTCTCCACTACAGCATATACAAATTCTGAAAAAAAGCTGTGCGGACTTTCGTAAATAGATTTTGTTCTCAATTATAAAATATGAATGTATGAATGTATGTGTATGAATCTATTTACGAAAGTCCGCACAGCTTTTTTTCAGAATTTGTATATGCTGTAGTGGAGAAAAAGTCTTGAAATTACATGTATTTTACGAATTTCGCTGAGCCAGAATTTGACCCGCCCTAATATATATATATTCATATTATATGTTATTACTGAAATATTTCGATTCTACCGACCGACACACATCACTTATTCCAGACAAAACAGTGACAACACACACCCGCACTATTGCACTATAAGCCACTAAACACTCTATACAAACACACGCTACATACTTACTTATAACAAAACAAAATAACTTATAACAAAATAACACAAAAGAGTAGCGACAACAAACACACTACAGCATCGGCCACCAATTAATATAGACATACACAAGCCACCTATCTATTCATAGCAAGGCAGGCAACAAGTAAATAATTCTCAATAACCAAAGACAAAGAAAACGAACGTATAATTCCCAACTCATTTTCACGCAATATCAAATAAAAGGGCGACACAAAACCAACCAAATTAGTCTTGCTTTAGGTAAGCTCTACTCAATGACTCAATGGCGAGCCAGCTTGCTGGTTCTTGCCTTTGAGTCTCCGTTTAATGACTTCGCACTTGCGTTGAGAACCTGTCTTTTGTTCGTCCAACGCACTCGGCATATATTATCTTTCTTATTGACTGTATATTTACATGGCGCAAACCTCATAGAGGTTTTTCCGCCATGACTCTCTCAAGTTGTTTCTTAAAATATTAATAATGAGTCTTGCTTTAGGGGCCCTGGCAGGATTCGCCGATTCACCGATTTTTCGATCTACCGATTACCGATTACCGAATACCGATCTTCGCTTTAGGGGCCCTGGCAGGATTCACCAATTCACCGATTTACCGATCTACCGATTACCGAATACCGATCTACCGAATTACCGATTACCGATTCACCGATATACCGATTCACCCAATACCGATCTTCCGAATTACCGATTACTGATTACCGATTCACCTATTCACCGAATACCGATCTACCGATTACCGAATTACCGATTACCGATTCACCGATTTACCGATCCACCGATTACCGATCTACCGATTACTGAATTTCCGATTACCGATTCACCGATTCACCGATTCAACGATTTACCGAATACCGATTTTGCCACCAGTTGGACCTACAACCTCTGACAATTCGACTGCTTGCATTCACTCTTACCCAAACTGCTGACGTTACGCTGCATTAAGTACTCAGCCATAAGATAAAACCACTGTTACAAAGCATGCATAGCTTGTATATTATAAAGCAATGCCTACAGGAATAGTATACAGGAATTCCATTTTAAACGTACAAGAAGGATACAAATGACGGAATGACAATATCCGATTTGGTGCAAATAATTGCCGATAAGTGCTCATAATTGCATGGAGCATTAGTGACGAAAATAAAAAACTTAATTTGGATGAAAAAGTTTGGCGTGATTTTTGGCGAAGTAACAGGGTGCACAAAATCGACAAAAATCGGCAACAACGTTGAAAAATAATTTTCAAGAATATTCATATCTAAAACTCTCCTTGCGTAGTTTGAACTACCGTTGGTAAAGAAAGCAAACGGACTTATATCTAAAAATAGTTTTAGAACATTTTTTTGTTTCTTAAGATAAGGTAATTGAATAAAAAGTAAAGGTACGAAGAACACCATTTAAAAATTCAAAATAACTTTTTGTTTAGATGTTAAAATATTGATGTCTCATTAGCCCATTGAGTATCCATAATAATTGTTACATTGTTAAAAAAATAATTTTACCATCTTTAAGAAAAATTTTATATACAGTGGCTCACAGCTTATTTTTTGCAGTGCATACTTTAAACTTTAGGGCTTTATAAAAACAAAACTAACAGGAATACAATAGATAATATGGTGTCATTTAAAAGAGCAAAAAGTCTAGTTAAATACAGGCTTTTCATTAATTGTGAATGCATATATTTAGTTGTTTAAAAAATAAGACAACAGAAAATACTGCTTAATTTCATCTCGCAGCTTATTTTATGCAGTCACTTCTCTCTGTTACGGTACTCTAATGCTGAGCTGTCTAACAGTACTTTCGTTAGCTATGCCTTCGTTCTGTTTCTATAATTGCTTTGCGTTAGCTATTTAGTCTGATTTTTTTGCTTCAAGTGTCTGCTTCTACGATTATTTAAAATAGGAGCGTGCACAACGCTACAACAACGAGAATTTGTTATATACTATTTTAAAAATAGCAGCTCGCAGCGAAAAATGGCTGAAATAGTTAATATCAATTTCTCTACAGTGCAAAGGATCATCGAGCGCTCCGTCCATAAGAATCGATTACACAATTAGAGCAAAGAATCACCAAACAAAATCTTTAATGCAACCGACGAGCGGCTTATTGTACGGAAGATAAATTCTAACCCGAGACTCTCAGCTCCGAAAATGGCTTTTGAAGTTCAAACTGACCTGAGCAAACAGTGTAGTGCTGAAACTATGCGACGTGTCTTGCGCAAAAAGAACTTTCATGGCCGAGTGATACGAAACAAGCCGTTTATTAGCCCCAAAAACAGATTATGTAGACTCAATTACGACAAAGAACATATGTCCAAGGCCCCAGAGTACTGGAATTCAGTTACTTTTGCAGATATCTCGAAGATCAATTTATTCGGTTCAGATGGTATGTGCTATATGCGGCGAAAACCGAATACCGAGGTCAACAAAAAAAAAAGCCTAAAACAAACCGTGAAACATGGCGGTGGCAGCGTCATGGTTTAGGCCTGAATGTCAGCTGCTGGTACTGGGAAGTTGCCGTTTATTGAAACAACAATTTACAAATTTAAGTACCTACAGACAATCGCGTCGGAAACGAATTTCATCTGGGGGGGCAGTACAAATGGGGGGGCGGTACAAATGGTGGTGTAAAAAAAGGTTCACCAAAATTTCTTCACATGAAACATGAAGAAGAGAGAAAGAAGAGGAAAATATATAATACAAAAATATTATCGTTGTAAAAAAACTGATATTTTGAATAACTTCTCCTTTTAAATTGTTTATCTAGCTAAAAAAGTGGGGGGGCAACTGCCCACCTTGCCCCCCCGCTTCCGACGCCAATGCCTACAGATCCTGAAGAACAAGTTGCTGCAGAGTGCAAAGCTTCTGGGTATAAAATTGAATATCCGATTTTACCAGGATGTTGATCGAAAGCACAAAGCGGGTATTGTGCAAACCAGGCTAATATACAACTGCCCACAATTGATGACGCCGCCAGCACAGTCGCCAGACCTTAATGTTATTGAAAATGTGTGGTCTTTATTGGAAAATAACATCCGGAAACATGAAATTTCAAACAAAAACCAACTGAAAGAGATATTGAAAACGAAGTGGGCGAATATTTCGCCACCTATCACTCAAAAACTGGTCGGATCAATGCCAAACCACCTTAGATCAGTTGTGGACAACAAGGGCTATGAAATTGCTTTGAAATTGTGTTCTTTGAATCCTTTTTTCGAAATCAATTACCTTATTGCAAGAGATGGAACCCCCAACCGCTAATATTTCTCAACATTATTTTAAGATTAAAGCAGTAGCGTAACTATATTTTATGCGCCCGCCCGTAGTTTTCTAAAAGCGCCCTGCTATTTACTTTTAGAGTAAAACTATGTTAGGTTACTAGAAGCGTAGGAGAAAACAAGAGAACTCTTAACAAAAAAAAAAAAATAGAACAAGAAGAGACTTTTTTAATTCAATAGTCCTCATTAGAGAGTATAAAAATATGCATGACAAAAAATTGATTTATGCGCATTAAAAAGCACGAAAAACCGAAAATATGCTCGATGAATTTAAAAATATGCTCTATAAAAATACTTTAAGAGAAAAATTAAACAAAATTGTACATATTTTTGAACGGAATATATATTTCCAATCTTATAAATGTTTTGAATAGCATTTGCTTTAAGCGTTTTAATATGTTGAATTTCTTACGTATACCTATATATAGTAAAAAAAACCCTTTTTTAAATAAACGTAAAAACTTAAAAATAATATTAACTTGTACTGAGCAACTTCGTTTTCAGTCTTTTTGTTACTATTGAATTAACTTTAAAAAAAAAAACAATATAAAATGCAGTTAAACATTTTTCATATTTTAGAATGGTAATAAACTACCAAGTGTTGCTTTAAATTCTCCATTGAAAAATTTCTCCGTTTTTCAGTTAAAAACGATGAATATGCAGAAAATCTACGTTCAACATCGCAAGATGTTGCCGGGCAATATCTTAGGTTTGATAATTCTTCGGGCGAAAGTTTGCTCGCATACTCACTAAAAACTCGTTTGTTTTTAAACAAAATTTTTCGAAGACTTTATGACCTTTAATCCTTCATTACGATGCAATATGCAAATGCATATTTTTATCCTCTCTAGTCACCATTTATTACAGGAGTTATATATTATAAATATCTTATTTTATAAATAAATTTATTTATTATTTTAAAATTTTATTAAAAAATTCATTCTGTTAAAAAAAAGCAATAACGTAAAAAACATTTTTTATAATATCAAATATAATACAATTTAAAATACATTAAAGTTTTTTACTAAATGACCTCTATATTTATTATGTTGACTTTATATGATTTAAATACAAATTCTAAATGTTTGATAGTTTAAATCATACTTGATTTTAAATACAAATTCTAGTTGTTTGATAGTTTAAAATCGTTTATTGAGCTTAAGGTCAAAGTTAAAACAATTAATTGTTCTAACGATTCTTTCCAAAGAAACAACAACAACAACAAAGTTCTTTCAATATCTTTCCAAAGAAACAACAACAACAACAAAGTTTTTTCAATATGAAAAGGAAAAAATCACTAGCTGATCTAATTGCACAATTTCTGCCTGGCTAAGGGCGTCATCAGAAATCTTTGTGATACCCGTGCAAGCGTGCGCTAACGCACTGCACCACAGGGGCGATGAGATTTGAAGTGTCAATTTCTCAGTTTTTTCCCAAATTAATAATTTCAACAAATTACAACAACAAATGTGAAATTATGAAATTGGGAAAAAACTGAGAAATTGACACTTCAAATCTCATCGCCCCGGTGGTGCAGTGCGTTAGCGCGCGCTTGCACGGGTATCACAAAGATTTCTGATGACGCCCTTAGCCAGGCAGAAATTGTGCAATCAGATCAGCTAGTGATTTTTTCCTTTTCATATTGAAAAAACTTTGTTGTTGTTGTTGTTTCTTTGGAAAGATTCGTTAGAACAATTAATTGTTAAACTAACAAACAACTAGAATTTGTATTTTAAATCAAGTATGAATTAAACTATCAAACATTTAGAATTTGTATTTAAATCATATAAAGTCAACATAATTTAAAAGAAATATTATAAGATTCGATCACAAATTAGGTAAAAAGAAAACATATATCAATTATTTAAAAATATTAAACTAACTTAAAGTTTGAAAAATGAGATCAATAATTTTCTTATTGGTGAAATGATAATTTTAAGATGTTAAGTTTAAGGTACTATTACAGTGTGTAGCTATAAAAAACACCTTTTTTTACCTAGTATTATTAACTTTAATGATTCAAATTTTTTACACGATGAAGAATAATTCATAAGGAAATAAAAAAAATGTTTTTGTCTTTATAGTTGTTGTTAATTTCCTACAGAGCGCTGAAGTTAGCGTGTTTAAAGAATTGTTACACATAACAACATTGGTTTCTCGTCTCCAGCATTTACAAGCGTCTAAAAGTAAAAAATCAAAGTGCATTCTTGAGTTAAGGGTTGTAGTTAAGCACTCAACCTCCGCAAATAAAAAAAAAATAAAAAAATGGCATGCGTTGAAAAAAAAAATGTACAAAAAACTCTCTTTTTTGCCGAAACTTTCAGTCATACAAAAAAATAAATGTTTTTTGGCTTTTTATAAGTTTAGTGCTTAACAGAGTCTATAAAAATTTCAATGAATCAAGATTCAATTCGAAAAAACTTGTTTAGAGAAAAACGCGATTAAAGATTTAATGGTTCTTGAATACTACGCGACATGCGAATATAATATATGTTATAACTTTTTTCTATTTGATATTTTTTCTAAAATTTTGTATACGTATTCTTAAGACCTTACAGAACCATATTCTATCGAAAACTAAAATGAATTTTAAATTTTTTACACACTGTAATAGTACCATAAATGTTTTGTATTTGACGTTACCTGTTAACTAAAGAATTTAAGTAACGTCACAAAATATGACCAACTGAATGATTAAAATAACATCAGCAGCTGACTTGCTGAAAATATGAAAGCTAACGGGTAAATTGACTTCGACCATAATGAAGTTTTGCCAAACAAAGGTGACTTTTGCTCAAAAAAAATCGGCTTTTTTCACGTCGGTTACAATAACCGCCTGAGAAATCGTCTGTACATGACTTATATTTTATTTAAGCACATATTATTAAATTATTTTTTATTTATTGTTGTTAATTTTAAACAATTATAATTTGCAAAGGAAATAAATATTTTGGTATATCTTAATTTTTTTGGAAACAAACGTCGCACAGTCTAACGTCCCCATTCTTGGTCAAAAAAAGAAGAAGTGATCGTAGAGCTATGAGAATTAGCACGAATATCTTTTTTGGAAAAATTAAGTAATGTTAAAAAAGTTACACAAATCCGCCCTCTGCCATACCCACCTCCCATATAAACGAAACCCATTTTTGCCTGAAACTTCATTAAGTCTTCTTTCAAAACAGCGAAATTTGTTCAATTTCTACATCAATTTCTTTTGTGATTATAGATAAACGGAAAATTTTATAGGCGAATGCCACTCCCATTAATTATATTTTAGTAACTCAATAAATATATCAATAAATATAATCTTGAAAAATACTACCAACTAACTACTATACTACCAAGTAAACTACGTTTTTGTTTAAATTTGTAAGCTTTTTTGATTACAGCAAGAAAATTTTAAAAATTTAGTTGTTTTGTGTTTGTATATCTTCCGTTTTAGTAAGTATTAGCTAGAAATTTGGGTGTAAGACTTGGTGTAACGAAATTCTAATAATTTTTTCGTGAAAAACTATAGTCAATCTTTCTCAAAATTGTGTTTCAAACATTTTTAAAAATTTGTATCCCGCTTTTAGTGTTTACTTTTATGATAAGATTCAAACCATATGTTAAAAATGTAAACAAACACAGTAGTTTGCCAGATATAAGATATTTAAACTTTATTTTGATATACAAAAAATAAGGTTAAATAATATGTGAATAACAAGAAAAATTTAATTTTTTAAAAATGTAACTTTGACGGCTTGTCATAACGAAAAGGTTGCAACTATTAAAAAAATTCATTTTAATTTTTTTCACCAAGGATATTTTCTATTGACAGCTATAAAAAATTGGAAAAAATTAAAACATCGATATTCCATATTTCGGCAGCATATTTTACACTGTGTGTCGTTTTCCACTTCATTTATAAATTTTCATCAAGGGACTTGAGGGCGCCCCTGGCTTAGTTGCGCCCGCCCGCAATGCGGGCTCTGCGGGCCCGCGTTTTACGCCACTGGATTAAAGTCTGTTTAGTTACCTTTCCAACGTTAATTCAAACTTAACATATGCTTAAGAAGTGTTTGAGACCATTTGTCAATTTTCTGCACCCCATAATTTTTTCAGTGATGCTCCATGTAAAATGTGACTCAAATCGAATGTGGTCATTCCGTAAAGCCGGTACGTTAAAAATTGAATAGCTGTATACTAAATAAAATTGTTAATGTACTAAGTCTTACGACTGAAAAAATACTCTAAACGAATTTTGTTTTTGCCATGTGTTGTAAAAAGATCATAAATGTGCTCACTTTTGTTTTTGAAATATTCAAGTGAAAAACCAATTTAAACTATTCCATATGAAACATTCTTTGTCAAATTGGTCAACAAAAAGATCGACCAATACCAATCGTGCTAATATGATAGTTTACACAAGGCAATTCAACACAAAAAATCATTTTCAAATTTTTTTCGATGATTAATTTTAGTGGAGAAGGAAAAATTACTTAATTAATTAATTGTGATCGGGTATTTTTCAATAGAAATTGCGTAAAGTCTTTGTTTTTTGAAAAAGCAGCTTCCGCTGACATCACCCCTATTGACAACATTGCGCTATTTATAACTTCAGAAAAATTAATTAATATTTCTTCAGTACATGAAATGAAGAAAGAACCACGTCCTCTTGCTGTTTGTAAAGGGTATGCCTCAATTTTTTTTTTATATCTACTTTGTATGTGCAATTGATAAACTTCAATATTTTCGCGCATCGTGCTTATAGATTTTCTTCGATTCCTGTGATTTGGGCAGACTACTTTATGTTTCTAAAAAATTTTCTTGCAGTATTTCCGTCATTCCGTCATTGGTACTATCTACTGCATTATTCTGTATGACGAAGAAGCACACCAACGATGACAAAGACACGAAAAGCAATACTTTTTACCATATAAAATTGTATTGCTTCTCGTGTCTTTCTCATCGTTGGTGTGCTTCCTCGTGATACAGAATAATGCAGTAAGTAATGGTTCACAACCAAGCCCTTTCCCCTACATAAAATATGCAATAAAAGACCTAAAGCATAATTGAACACATCATTGCATACTTATAGGGCTGCGTGTAAATTAGCGTCATTTGGTCTGACCATTTATTTCTGGTGAAAAAAATAATCACCGTTTTTCTGAAAAAAAAAAACAGTTGTGTATAACAGCATGCCACGCCCGAATTTAATTCTTGAGCAACTGTGCGATAGACATCTTTAAATTTCACATACATTCTTCTTATATATATAGCTAATACAATATTCCGAATTGATGGAAAGAAAAAGTCAATACTTTTCCGGTAAGATGAATTTTATTTAAGTGTAATGAAAAAGCATTTTTTTACAACATTACGTTTTTGATTTAACTACTTTTCTTCATCCTTTTCAGAGATGGGGGTAGTGCACTTAGTTTGCAGTTTCAGCTTTCATGTACTGATAGTGTAAAATTATTCTCTATCTTCTATTAGTTTCTACTGATGGACTGAAATATATAAACCTCACTATACATGAGTCATAGTGATAGTGAAAATTTTTTGACTCAAATTCATATAAGAATAGTGGAAAAAAAATTTCTACAGCTTAGTGCAACTTTTTTTTTGCACTAAATTAATAGTGCAAAAAAAAAAATACCTGCACTAATAGTAGTAAAACACAGAAAGTTTTCACTCAATTGAAAGAAAATAGGAACAGTTTATTTTTAATATTGCTCATTTTTAGCAGCTGTTGGTGTTGTTTTCTTCATAAAAATATGAAAAATATTTCTTCTTAATTATAGATTTTTTTAATTCGAGTTAGACTGAAATAGTTTCAAAATCAGTCATATTTTAAAGTTGAGTGGAAACACTTTCAATTGCAGCTTTCCCGTGTAGTGACTGCTCAAATTTTGCACTATTTGAGTGTAGTGGAGATTTGATAACTACCACTCAATATAGTTATAGTGCAACAATATAACACTATCACTAAAATCTCTAATGATAGTGAAGAGATGCTTCACTATCACTAAGCAGGTAAGAAAATAGCGAAAAATATAATTTCTTTCAATATATTTTAGTGCTAGTGAAAGGCTTAGAACACTCAGCATTTAGTGCACTACACCCAACTCTGATCCTTTTATAAATAAGATATGATGAATTTAATAAAATTCTTTTGATGAATTGTACAAATAAATATAATTGATTCAGCCGCGAAACGACACCTAAGTGGTTACTAGGGAGTGCAATCCCGGAAGCTTTTCTTAATCCCGGGATTATCGGGATTAAAAATCTCATTCCCAGGATCCCGGGATTAGTGCGGGATTGAAAACTTTAAGAAGTAAGCAAGTCAAAACAGTTTTAATACATTTTTTATTATTTACTCGTATTATTACTTGAAACTAAAAAATGTAAATTACACTGGTTAACACTGATTCTGCGGCATGGGATTTGGTAGTCAATTTAAGTATATACATTAATGATGATCTTAGCCTATTATTTAAATTATTTGAATTGACTGCGGTTCTCGCGATAAACCGCTATTTTAAAAATTAAGGAGGTTTCATCACATATTTTCAGAACAGTAAGTCTGATTTGGTAAAATAAAAAATACAAAAATTTGCAGCTAAATTGCCTCCAAGTTATAATTACACTGTTTTTTAATTAGCTGAATAGTTTCGGAAATAATGCGAAAATTCTTCTGAAAAAAACATTTTTTATGCAAAATTTAACCTTTTTATTATTTCATAATTCATAAAAATTTGAAAACGTCAAAATAGCTCTTTTTTTGATATAAAGTTATAAACACACATATGTTACAAAGAAAATAAGCCATATTTCATTAAAATCCATTGGCATGCTTTGCCTTAATTCACATTTAATGATGTTATCTCATTTTGATAAAAAACTTCTAAATAAATACACAGAGGAAAATTCGAGATCTAAATCTATTCAAAAAATCAGCGGAGCTTCAAGACTTAAAGAAAAACGTTGTCGTCAGCTTGGCGTATCAGTTAAAACTTACCGGACTACAGAACGAGATATTCTTCAATACTTTGCAAAGGAGGAGAAAATCGTATACTGTAAGAATATTCCTGGACTTTTAAGTGCAATGGGTCTTCATAGATTAGTGTGTTACTGCATAATGGCAACATATAAGCATCAATTCTTATAGCACATTTAACAAAACTTATAATATCAATATTATAAGTTTCAAAATATCAAACTTATTTTAGAGAAAATTGTATATGTTCAACACCAGTGGTCAGAGTGTGTTGATTATAAACTGGTTAACTTTTTATTGGGTCAGCAAGGAAGCTACACTAAATGGCCATGTTGTCTTTGTCTATTTCTTGTCTACGACTGTAGGAAAGTTTGGCTATCCAGAACAAATATGACTGTAGGCATAAATTAAATCGTTCATGATCCATTAATATGTCGAGGAAAAAGTAATTTTGCCACCACTTCATACAAAACTTGAACTAAAGAAACAGAATGTAAAAGCTTTGGGTAAGATTGGCGAGTGCTACAAATATATTTGCCAAGTATTTCCTGGCAAAATCACGGAAAAATTAAAAGCAGGCATTTTTGATGGGCCACAAATCCGAACTCTTATAAACAAGAATGATGTCACAAAGCACATAACTAAGGTCGAATCAGAAGCATGGATTAGTTTTTTATCCGTAGTTAAAAAGTTTTTGGGGAATCATAAAGCTGCAGAGTATTCTGAAATAGTTTCTAAAATCTTTTAAAATTTGTGGATTTATATTTTAAATGGATTTAAAATTAATAAGCGCAACCAAAATACCAAAGAAAATTCCATAGGAAACGATGGATTTTAATGAAATATGGCTTATTTTCTTCGTAACATATGTGCGTTTATAAGTAAATATCAAAAAAGAGCTATTTTGACGTTTTGTCCACAACCCGGCTTGGTTACGTCACTCGGGCCCATTGACACCTGTTGGGCAATATGTTGAGCTAGTTGCTGAATCGAACCAATTAATTCAACTAGTGAAGGAACCCACTTTTTTCCTCAAAGTGATATGCATAGCCATAATACCCTTGACCTTTTTCTGACTTCACATCATGAAAAATATGATGTGAGTGTCAACGCACCTCTTGGTAACTCGGACCATTGTACCATCTCCGCTGTTTTTCCATATTCTAACCCCTGCACCTCTACGCCTAAAGCCCCGAAGAGAACTGCATGGTTTTATGGAAGGGCAAATTGGACTGCGTTAAATTATTTTTATAGCAGCTTCAATTGGATTTTATGTTTCGCTGATAGAAATGTGAATGCCGCGGCTGTCATGGTACAAGAAATTATTTTATTGGGTATGCGGTCTTTCATTCCCAATAAGATGAGAAGCATTAAACCAAAAGACCATTCATGGTTTAATGAGACTTGCAGGATTGCAGTCAGGACCAAAGAGGAAGCCTTTCAGAATTGGCGTTCTAACAAGAATACTGATAGAAAAAGACTTCGCATCGAGGCAAGGAACCGCTGCAATGCAATTTTAAAACGCGAAAAGTTTCTGCACGAAGCTCGCATTCGAGAACAGGTTCTTCTCTGCCCCAAAGGGAGCAAAAACTTTTGGCCATTTGTTAAAAGGGTGAAGAATCAAACATCATCATCGATTCCAACTCTTTTGAAAGATGACCAAATCTTCACTGACTCGACTGATAAAGCGAACCTATTGCCTAGATTGTTTGCAAAAAATTCCACTCTCTCGGATAGCAATCAGCCACTGGAATTTGTTGGGGGTGGATCTTCTGCAATGCAGGAGATATACTTTCGAACGAGAGCAGTTAAAAGGGTCCTTACAAATCTCAACGTAAACAAAGCCTCTGGTCCTGACGGCATACCGCCAATTGTGCTTAAAATGTGTTCTTCTTCGCTGGCTCGTCCTTTGCGCAATCTTTTCAACATCTCCTACAGAACAGGAGTATTTCCATCTTGTTGGAAGGTGGCAAATGTCCAGCTAGTGCCTACAAAAGGTGATGCCACGAACCCTGCAAACTACCGACCTATTGCGATATGCTCTACGCTTTCCAAAGTTATGGAGAGCGTAGTAAACTTCAACGTTGTGAACTATCTGGAGCGCAACCAACTGCTCAGTGACCGTCAATATGGTTTCCGTAGGGCTCGCTCTACTGGTGATCTTATGGCGTTCTTAACCGAAGAATGGTTAACAATGCGTTCACTTTTTCGCCGAGAGCAGGGTTGTTGCTCTTGATATTTCTAAAGCGTTCGACCGAGTGTGGCATAAAGCGCTCGTGTCAAAACTTGTTGCATATGGTTTTGGTGATAACTTTGCTCGATGGATCACGTGTTTCCTCAAGGACAGAACGGTTCGAGTCGCAGTTGACGGTATTTCGTCCGAGGAGCACACCATTAACGCAGGAGTACCGCAGGGTTCAGTTCTATCGCCAACCTTGTTTCTGGTTTTTATCAACGACCTTCTGTCGGTGACGCATAACCCAATACATTCGTTTGCGGACGACAGCAGCATTTGTCATTCGTATTCATTAAGTAAACGCCCAAGCTCTATGGAGATTGAGAGAAAAAGGCAAAATATGAATGACACACTCCTCCCCCTCCTGTGGGGTCTTGCTAATAGAGTAGAGTTCAATGCAAGCAAGACTCAGTGCTGCCTGTTAACCCACAAGCGGATGGATTGCCCCTTAGCACCCCTCAATATGAATGGTGTGAATCTTGTGGAATCAGCCGCTCTTGACGTTCTGGGCATACTGATCAGATTTGATCTTCGTTGGAATGATCATATTTTCGATGTGTCGAAAGAAGCGGGCAAGTGCCTAGGTTTTCTAAAAAGGTGCAAAAAATATTTCACTTCAGCTGATCTTAGCATGATCTACACCTCATATATAAGGCCGAAAATGGAGTACAATTCGCACATTTGGGCAGGGGCTTCAAGATCTTATTTGGAGCTTCTGGATCGAATTCAACGTCGTTCGATATATTTGATAGGGTATTTCATCCTCGCTGAACTCTCTTGAGCATCGACGCAGTGTTGGTTGCCTAAGCCTTCTGTATAGGTATTACCATGGGAAGTGTTCAAGGGAGATACATGGCCTGACGCCACCAGCTCGTGTGTTTCCCAGGTCCACTCGGGCAGCTATCCAAGCCCACCCTTTTACCATTGCGTCGATGCCCAATAGAACATCGCATTACCGTGATAATTCGTTCTTTAGTCGCACGGTTAAGTTGTGGAATAGTCTCCCTGCGAGTGTGTTTCCTGGCAGTTTTGAGCTGTGCAAATTTAAAACAAATATTCACCGACACTCCTCCATCTATCCACCCTCCAACTAACTATCACTCATCTTCCGAATCAACACAATGCTTACGCATTTATAGCGGGCATCACCTGAGCGTTGGTTCAGTCTAAAAAAAAAAAACTAAAGGTCAAAAATTTCATAGATATTCAAGCACTATTTAAATTTTTGTCCATTGCTTAAATATATGCAGACAGTTTAGTATGTTTCGTTTCTTTTATGATATATTAACCTACTATAGAAATTTTCATTATTTCAAATAAAGTCTTATAAAATTTACGCCATCAGATTGACAGACTTTTGCTTTTGCTTTTATTTACATAACGGCATGTTTTTTAGTCGGTATAAATATAATGAGGACTCTAACAGATAAAGTTGCCAAAAAATAATGTCCCGGAAAAATATAAAATTTTATGGCATTTAAGTCCACTGTTGAGTATTTTGACGTTGTATCTGTATCTCCGAGACCATTGTAAATTGTAGTAAAACAACAGTTTATGTTGTTTGGCGCGTTACTGCGAGGCGAACGCTAAAGATAACAGATGAAAAAAAAATTAAAGTAATGGATAAATAGCTGAAAGTAGCAAACAAACTAATGAGGTTGACTCTACAATATCATCAGAATTATCATCATCATGATCATCTGTATCATCCTACTAGCAATACACAGAATGACAAAAATAAAGTATTATTTTTTTCAGAATCTTAAGAGCCAACCCACAATTGGGCGACTTTGTATTTATGGTCGCTTGTTTATCTTTATTTCCTTTTTTGTTCTTAGTTCTAAATATTTTTAAACAAAGACATAGCTATAAAATCATGAATCTTTTAGGCGCTTTCGGCTTAGGCTCTATTTTATTTCCTACATTAGGGAGGCTTTAAAGGATGCTTGACTACTGAAGCTTTTATTTGTGCAGCGTTTCCTGCGAATTAGAACGCTAACGAAAGTAACAGCAACAACAACAATATTATATCAGCAAATACATGCTGCATACTTGATTAAATTGAAATTGAAAATTCTTTTTTTGTCTTTGCTTGTCAGTAATTTTTCAACATTTCTTCTGTGCTTCCCACGGAAACGGAAATGGATACGCATTTAAAATGCAAATGTTGCCTATTAACAGTTTATTGGAATTTATATTAAGGCGCGTGTTGTTGCGAAAAAAGCTACAAATTCGCCAAATTTCTTTAAATTACTTTCATAAATTAAGATAAAGCTAATTTTGCGCTGAATAGAGATAACTTTAAAAAAGAGATGCTAGAAGTACCAATGATCATAAAATTTCGACAACGATAAATTTATTTTGTGATCGTTAAAGAACTTTATGGTTTAAAGAAAGACAGCATACAATTTTTGAGCAAAAATTTTCAGTCCACATGAAAAAATTTATATTAAATTAAAATTTCAATTAATTGTGGATTATTACATAAAAACAATGCACAGATGCACAGTGTAACGGCGCACACAGGTCTAAAATTAAAAAATGCTGGTCAAAATTTGAAAAAATCAAAGTGGTATAATATTAAAACTAAGTTTAGATATCACTTTTAGGACAATGAAACTAAGTATAAGTAAAAAAAAGCATATAAATTTTCCGCAATGATAATTTATTAAAAAAAAAAAAAAAAATGCAGAGACGCAAAAATTTTTTATTTTTCCTGTTTTATGTTTTTATAACTAAGGCTTTGCCAAAACAAAAAACTTTTGCCTAAAATAATTGCAATGTGATTCAATTTAGCATTCAATATACTTAATATTTATTATAGCTTTCTTTCTTTCTATTAAAAATTTAACGTAACCTTAAGTATATACTTGTTGTTATGACTGTATAGTTTAGTATTATTGTTTTTTTTTTTGTTTTTTCAAGCTAATGCTTATATCGTACTTTAAAAGAACCTGGTTCTTATTGTACCAACACGTTTCTCTAAATATTGAAATAAATAAGAAATAAATAAATAAGAAAATGTTTTTGTCATTGTCAGCGTTGCCGCTTTGGTAGAATTCTACCAAATGTGGTACATTTTTTCTACAAATTGTCTTTTAGGAGTTTGGTAACTTTTTTTTCAATTTGGTTAATTTTGGTAGATTTTTTTTTATATTTGAAGATATTAAAAATTTTTTGCATATAAAACTCAGATATGAAATAAAAATGTAAATCATAACCTTTGGTACACCCTGTTAAAATAATGAACGATTTGTAACCCTTCTCAAGTGTCATATTTTTAAACGCAACCAAGCCTGTTCATATGTTAAGAATATTAAGGCTAATAAAAATCATACGAAATTGGACGCTTTCCAGAATTATAAAAACCAGCATCATCACAAACAAGTCCGTTCTAGCCTTTTCTGCTTATGGATTTCCTGCCAGCGTTATTATGCAAATGTTGTCCAGATTCTAAAATAGCGAAGGATTTACAATGTGGAAGAACAAAATCCACACAATAAACAGAATGTTTAGGGTTAAAATAGAAAAATAAAATCGTTTTTTCACTGAAAGAAACCAAATTTTCGTTGATTGTAGATGAAACGATGGATATATCAACAAAAAGGCATTGGTTCTAGTCGTTAAGTACGTTGATAAGCTAACACGCAGAGTTAAAGACAGGTTTCTTATGTTACTGGAATTATTTAAAACTGATGCTAACTCTATTTTCTAAAAAAAAATGTTAGAATATTTTAATTTACATAATATACCATTGCGCAACTTAATTGGACTTGCAATCGATGGGGCAAGCTTTATGGCTGGTGATATTAACGGTCTAAAAACGAAATTTAAAAATTATGTTAATTTATTTTACATTAAATATACATGCATTAAATATAATCGGGAAACCCTGATAAATTCATAAAAAGTAGGGCTAAGAATCTCATGCAAATGCATGTTTTTACTGGGCATCTTAAAATGAAAACAGTTATCTTAACGAATCATGAAATTTTGAATTTTTATTTAGAAAACTATTTTTAATTGCTTATTTTACCTGTTTCTAGAACATATTTTAGAGTTATAAGTGTATGTATTTTATATGCACATATTTTTGAGGGGCTCCAAAATAGTAGTTTGCTTGTTCAAACCAAATGTCACGGTACGCCTCTGGTGCGCCGTGAGTATGAAAAATAATTGATCCAATTTTTTTTTATTTCTTATGCCTTCATATTAACGATAATTGTTTGAAAATTGATACTTAAAGCTCCTTATGCTTCATGGCAATAATTTCATTGTACTGCAAAGTAAGGTAAAAGTCATATTTAAAAAAATTACATTTATATACGAAAATATATGCATAGCTACGTCAACAAGGATAGCATTGCACAAGTTGCTCCTTTTTGTCATTTTTTTTCCACATGCATAATTATTTTATATTGCCCTTTTTTGTGGGTTGATGTGGGTTTTGCGGAAATGTTTCTATATTCCATGACTACAATAAAAACAACAACAACTGCAACAACATCAAAAACTTTTCAAGTGGAGTGATTTTCAATAGAATTGCAAAATATTTCAATATTTACATTAAGTGGTTTTACATTGCATTTGCCATTAGTTGTGGGTTATAACGAGGCATTTTATGCTGGCGTGGAGTGAAATTTGCCATTTTGATATTCTTTTCCTTTTTTTTTTTTTTTTGTTCAATTGGCTATTGAAACTTTTAACTTGAACATGTTTTTAAAACTTTTGACATTTGCATTTATTTTTGCTTAAAAATGTATTGGATTTTGACTCCGAAAAAGTTGGCAGCATACTAATTTCATGAATAAGGCAATTCTATTAAAAGTAAACTGTCGTAATCGAAAAGTTGGAAAAAAGGCTGCACTTTAATAAGCTATTAAAATATATTAGCGCTTAGAATTGTCTGGCTTTTTCGATTGACGAAGTCTTCTCAGTTAGATGTTGATGCTAATCAAAAGTAAATTTATTTTTCTGTATCTGAATCGCGTACCAAAATTTTGGTAAAATTATACCAAAATGGTAAAATTATACCAAAATTGTCTTAATAACTCTCTGACACAAAAGGTTGAGCCTGTATAAAAAAGGTACAATAAACTTTTCAAGAATCAGGAACTTCTCAACTTACTTATTTTCACCAAAGCAGCGTAACTATTTGTGTATAAAAAGGACCAAACAAATTTCAGAAAACTGAAAGTAGAAACGTAGTCAAAAGATTAAAAGTTCATGGAATTCAAAGATAACATGATTTTTTTTTACCCTTGGAACAAGTTTATTTTTTAGTTTTTTTTTCTTTATAAGATTAAGCTCATTTATCTTGCAAAAATTGTATGAAAAAAAAAACAATTGAATTGCCATGGTTAAAAAAATTAATAAAAAAATTCTGCATATTTTTTATAACTATCCAAAATTTTCTTAATTCTATCCAAATTGGATAATCTTCTAGACAAATGTTAAAATCCTAAGTTTTCTTGAATTAGAAATTCTAAAAACCAAAATACTTTTTCACGTGACAACATTACAAATTACCTCATTCCGTTAAAAAAATTTTGAGTTGTAGACGTCACGGCATGACACACAGTTATAGCTTGCTAAGTACACGAGATACGATAATAATTTTGGAAGATTGACTTTATGACAAAAATAAAAAATATTATAACGACCTCGGAATGGGGGAAAAGACGCTAATGCAACAAAAAGTAAAACTTGTTGTATAGAATTATTACACGCTGAGTAAAGGCATAGTTAATAACTGGTTAATAAAATGGCTAACTAATTAACTAATTAATTTTTTTTTAACTAATTAACTAATAACTAGTTAATAAAATGGTTGACTAACCATGGCTATGTGGTTAATAAGGTAAAAATTATTACAAATTCTGATTCATAAAAATAGACAAAAAAAAATTTATAACATCGTTACACTACAGAGACAGCCGCTTTTAGGTCGAAAATGCAACTAATGCGTAATGGCGTTACATAGAATTGTTACTCGGTGAGTATATGCGCTACAAAGAATAAAAATTATGGTGTCATCAGGTCTCGGAAGTAGTAACTTATGCAACAAAAATGCAATAACTTTGCACGGAATTATTACACACTGACTAATTCTATAGTAAACGACGGTTCTTTGTCCTTCGGACAAAAATAATAAAATAAATTTAGAACGTCGTAACATCGCAGTGGTAGCAACAATAATGAAAAAACGTTGCATGGAGTTTTATCTAGATGGCTATAGGCATTGGGGTTAATTTGAATGTGCAATAGTTAAGATGGGCTTTAAATGCTTATGACATAAATAAAAAAATAATAATGACGTTATCAGGACGCTAATGCAGTTAATACCTAATGTAACGTAAATGAACCATCGATGCATGAAAGTATTGCATGGCGCTTAGGTAAATGTGGTTAAACTGCACCACAGTAAAAGATGGTGATTTGGTTTTGGGAAGAAAAAACAAAGACGAGTGCAAGTTAGAAATAAATGGAAATGCGATATCAAAAGCAAAACTACTGCCAAAAGCAGCAAATGCAAAAATAAATGAGCAAACTCAAAAGTAACTCAAATACAAAAGTAAAGGAAAAGGTGCAAAAACAAGAGTAAATAAGCAAAAAATATGCAAAAGTGAAAGCGAAAGCAAAAGCAAAAGCAAAAAGAAAAAGTAAAAGCAAAAGTAAAAGCAAAAGCAACGCCAAAAAAACGCTAAGGAAAGTGAGCAAAAACAAAATTAAAACAAAAAAGCTAAACGAGCAAAAGCAAATAATTTCAAGAAAAATCAAATGCACAAAAGGAAATGAGAAGAGGCAATAGCAAATGCAAATAAGTAAAAGTAACAGCAAAATCAAATGCAAACAAGCAAAAGCATAATTCCTTATTTATATTACTATTTTTACTACCATGTATACTACTATTTTCGACAACTGCTGCTATTTTTTACTACGTATGAAATGAAGTTATGGTATGATATATGAAAATGATGGTATGGTATGAAAGTATGGGATGATGGCGTAAGATCCTGCGAATTATGGTTTAATGGTATAGTAGAAAGCATTCTATTGTACAGTGTTGCGCAAAACAATAGCAACAAAATCGGTACGCTGTTACAAAATCGTGTATCTTTTTAAATATTAGGGACACACAAAAATGATTATAGGAACCAAAGCATATATTCATACATCATATGAAAAACAAATCAAATTCCAATTTGGTTTTGTTTTCTTTATTAAATTTAAAATTAATGTGACTGCATTCAGTTTGTCTGAGAGCAAAATAAAAGCAACATAATTCATATTTGGTGTAAGATCCATTATTCTTGATAACCGCTGCACAGCTGAGCGGCATCGACTCTATTAAAGTAGATATGTAAGTATTAGTATATGTTCCCAATTAAGTTTCAGCGCTTCATACAGTGCAGTCTTATTGGGAAAACCTTTGACCAGAAACTTTTACCTTCAAAATCCCAAAAAGATTTTCAATGGGATCCAAGTCATTGTGACTGTGCCGGCCAATCAAGGACTTGAATCCCATTGCCTCTAATGTAATCTTTGATGAGCTTTGAAGTGTGCTTTGGGTCGTTGTCGGGCTGAAACGTTCACTGAAGCGACATATTCCACTCTGAATGTGGTTGCATCTTGCTTTCTCTAATATCATTATACACAAATCGATCCATGATTCCATCGATTTTTTGAAATGGTTCAACTTTATTATAGGAAAAACAAGTGCAGACCATAATGCCACCGCCTCCGTGTTTAAAATTTCTTTTGCAGTTTCGGGCTTCAAGTCGTGTACCTGGGGGGCGCCGTACCATGCACATCCCATCTGAATTAATCAAGTTGAACTTTGATTCATAGCTAAAAAAACGGTTTTCGATTTTTGAACGGTCCAATTTAGGTGCTATTTTGCAAGACTGAGTCTAAAAAACAATAAATTGCAACTAGTTGTCACAATTTCAGACAGAATTGTTTAAATTGTAACACCTCACCTTGTTTTTTATGCTTAGCTGTAAGCAAAGGTTTCTCTGCCGGTCTGTAACTTCTTTAATCGTTCTCAACGGCTCTTCTTCAAACAGTGCTGTAGTGGATATCTAAATCAAGTGTCCGAACAACCTCTTTGGATGTGGCAAATGCATTTCGTTTGAACACACCACAAATGTTTCTGTCATCACGCAGCGATGTTTTCCGCGGTCGCCTTCTTTAATGTACCGTTGTTACGTCTTTTGTGAAGGTATATTTCTTTATTAATCTGCAAAAAATTGACCGATTAATATCAAACTGTTTAACGTTAGATATTTGCGAATTTTCGTTTTTATATTCGGAAATAATTTGAAATTTAAGAGCTTCACAGTATTTAAAACGTGCCATTATAAATGGAACAGTCAATGTCACAACTAGCACAAAAAAAACTTAACTTAAATGTTTATGACTTACAAACAACACGTGCTTTACAATAAAGGAACTTTTACCAATAATTCTTGGAACTTCTGTTCTCTTTTTACATTTTTCAAGTTTTGTTGCTTTTGTTTTGCTCTCAGACAAATTGAATGTAGTCACATTAATTTTAAATTTATAAAAAAACAAAATCAAATTTGAATTTGATTTGTTTTATATATGATGTATGAATATATGCTTTGATTCCTATAATCATTTTTGTGTGTCCCCAATATTAAAAGAGATACACGATTTTGTTGCAGCGCACTTATTTTGTTGCTATTGTTTTGCGCAACACTGTATGTGTGATATGATGTGAACATTTATATAACTTTTTATTACACTACTCCTATTACTTTTAATAGTACTATTTCTACTACTACTTCCACTATTTTGTTTTCCTACTGATGCTGCTACTACTATTTATATTTTCTAATTTATTTAATGGTATGGGATGAAGGGTTTTGTATAATGTTAAATAATGATATTTCTACTACTTTCTTTTACTACTTATTTTTACTACTATTTTTTACATTTATACTTATTTTTTCAACCACTGCTTATGCTTTTATTTTCTAATTCAATTTTTACTACTTTTTACACTCTTATTTTAAACTTTCCACTGCACCAAATGCGTAAAGTGATAGTTCTGTTTATGTCTGCGGGTAGCAATTTTTTTGTGAACTAATTTTTTTAATTGGTGTTATCAATGTTCTAATTCGTTTTAATTCTAATATAATTGTTTTCTAATTTCGAATAAATTTAGTTTTGCGAGCAGTTTTTGACTGTCGCCGGCCCTTGAAATATTACTACTTTGTTCAAATAAACTCAAAAGAATTTGATAATACTATCATTTATTTTTAATCATATTATTGATACGCGATAATTTCTGATTGAAAAAGATATTTCGAGTTTCGAAAAAGTGCTTTTCTATGGTTCGTTTTTTAACTCTTATTCAGTCCGGCAATTAAGTTCGACAAATATGCTCAAAATAATTTATTTCTGAGTTCCAAAAAAACTTTGCAATGATTTTTTTGGTAGAATTGATGATCTTTTTTTAAACCCATTTCTGAAGAAGAAAAAAGTTCGCTTTTGAGAGGCATTTTATTCCTACGAACGAGTCCAAATCGGTTCATTTAAAGGCGCGAAAATGAACTTTTCTGCCCGAAATGGTTCATAAATCAATTCAAAAAAGATAGTTTTGGTTCACTGGGTGTTATTTCTTCTACGTTGTCTACTACTTTTTTGTACTACTATTTCTTCTAATTTTTTGTACTACTATTTCTTTCTAATATTTTTCCTTTTCCACAAACTTTTGTTGAAATAATATTTCTACTAGCATTTTCGACATCTTACTACTACGACATTCTTACCACTATTTATATTTTTATTTGCAACTTTTATTTCTAATACTATTTTCTACAATAGAGAATACTAATAACTTCTTAGGGAATGATGGGCATTGTGTGATAATGTGATACCTTGTGTGAGACGTTGGGACGATGGTTTGGTTTGAGATTAAAGTTTAATGATATGTTTATTCTACTGCTATATCCTATTACTTTTCTACCTCTAATAATATTTCTTACTTCTCTTTTCTACTACTATTTTTTCTATTCATACTACTTTCTTACTGGTAACTACATCTACTCTTATATTTTATTACTGATTCTAATACTATTTTCTACTTCTATTTCTATTAAAATTTATACAACAGTTTTCGACTTTAATTTCTACTACTATTTCGACTAAGTATGGAGTGCAAGTATTGGGACAAGGCTTAAGACTAGGATTACGACAAATATTTAGACAAGTATTTGGACAAGGAATACGACAAGGTACTAGGCAGGTATTAGGACAAGGGCTTGGACAAGAATTATGGCAAGGTGTGGAACAGGGCTTAAATCAATAACTAAGACAAAGATTTCGAAAACTAGACTTCAAAGATATCTTCCATCATTATTACAAGAATAGGCACAGTGATGACGTCTAGGATTAAGATGCGTTTTTACTTCCAAGTACTTAAAGGTGTGTCGAGTATACAACCAACTATATCTTTTTTATGTTACAAATTCATAAAATCAGTTTTTTAAAGGTTTGATGAATACACACAAAAAAACCCAATTGAATCATTATCAACCTCAAAAGAGGATGTGAAGTGTAAAAACACCCAATTTTTTTAAAATATTTGAAAACTATCGGATATTTTTTTACCAAAATAAGGTTTTAAAAAAATCGAGGTAGTTTATTCCTTTTATAAGGGGAGTTCTTATAGGAAGAGCAAAGTTGCGCTGGCAGTTGTTGCTAATCAAGTGACGCTACATGCGTTAAAGTGTTTATTACTTTTAATGAAAACTATGTTATTCGGTTTTTGAAAACTCCTAATTTTACCTCTGTTTCAGATATTTAAAAACTTAGATGCTATGGAAAAATGTACTCTAAATTCTTAATCTAAAATTACAATATTTTTCTAGAAATGTCTCAAATTTCAAATACTTTCTTTACTTAACACAAACACTTACATTATCGCAGTAATTTACATTACATTTTTCGTTACATTGCGATTTAACTAGCTAGGACACGTGTTTACTATTGAGGTTTTGGGTATAGTTTTTAAAGTTGATTTTAATTTTTTCTTCCTGCAAGAACAAATTTAAAAATTTAAGAATATTTAAGGAAAAAATTTTAAAAAGTTTACTTAAATTCTGATAGTTTGGCTAAGAAAATTTCGCACTTTTTAGAGAACAACAAAATATGCAGGCTTACTTTATCTGAGACCTAGTTTTGTTTCCATTTCCATTTGTTAATAGTAAAAGGAGATGTAAGACGAGTTTAGAACTAATCAGATATCTTATTTTCAATCATATTTCTTTTGAAATTCTTTAATAGGCGGTTATTTCTGATATGTACAAGTTTTATTGCTACTTAAATGAATAAATGAATGAAATAAAAATCATGAATTCTCACACTACTGTGCCAAGATTTTTGTTGTTTTTTAGTCTTGAAGCAATTTTAAGGGCCACTCATAATAATTAGCTTTACTTTCCAACACAAATCGAAATAACAGCCAATATCTAGAGTTAACCAAAAAATATGAACATTAAAATTGATAAGAGTGGCAAAATTTATGTTTTCGCCTCTGCGAAATAACCTAGTTAAAGGAGCACATTAAGCTGCTGCTGCTGCTTTTATCCTTCTTACAACAAAGCCAACAAAAAAGTGCTGATATCGGCGTGAATTCTAATGCTTTTGGCAACAGCATGAACAAAAGTTTAGGCCCCAAAGGATGCTTATAGCCATTGTGTTCAAGCCAACAAAAACACAGGCACTCTTATTCACACTCCCACAATCACACTTTCACTCCATCGCCCCACATTAACCGCATACCATAGGCCACTTTTGACTTTTTGTTGTTAGCATTTTGCTGATTTTTGTATTTTTGTTGAATTGGCGGAATTTTTGTAACCCCTGATTTTTATGGAATTGGTATGGATTCGAGAGTTTTTCATTGTTCTTGTGGTTAATATATAAAAAAAAAAAATTTTGTTGTTGATACTGGTGTTATTTAAGAAAAGAAATGATCTCGTTTGATTTGTGACTGACATTAACTGTGTCGCTGTTAAGGACTCAGTCGTTGCAGATTATTAGTAAGATTATTGTTACATATGTAAGTATGTTTGTAAGTTTTATGCTTATGTTGGTTATTATCGATGAATTGTTATTTTTAAGCTATGTTATTGCCAAAAATAGTACCAGGAAGCTTATCAAGCTGAGAGGTTTGGCTGTATTTATGACGAGGACAACGATGTTATGTAAACACTTCTATAATTTGAGTCCTATACTTGGACACTCGTGCAGATAACTACCAAAAATAATCTTCACAAGATAACTCAAAATTAACTTAGTTGGATAAAAGAACGAGAAATGGAGAAAAGGCTGCATAGATTTAAATGTAATCTATCCATATATAGTAATAAAACTAATTTTTGGTTGTTTGTGTGTTTCTTTGACTGAAATACAAACATAATTGTAATTAATTTTCCTTTCTTTGTTTACCCCTTGAGACCGAAACCTAGACCGTTAGAGATATAGTAAAAATTACCTTTGATTGGGTTCAATTAAGAAAAAATTAAGTTTAAAAATTTTTGGAGAGCCCTCTATAGCCCCAAATTAACAAAATAAAAAGGGGTCTTACATGACCCCATCGGATTCAAGTAAAAATTTTACGGATTTTTTTAGCTGTAATCTGTCATGGATATGAACGTATTTTTAATGAAATATTAAAAGCAATTTATGTGTTCAAGGTAATTTAATTTCAAATTTAGAAAATTAATATGATAGATTGACACTTAAATTTTAGTTTTCTTTACAAGAAAGATCGCAAGGCACAAAATTTCAGTTGTATGAAAAAATATCGCAAAAAGTTTTACTTAAGATCGATGGGGTCATGTAAGACCCCATTTTATTTTGTAACTTTTGTAAAAATAACTACAAATATTTGCTGAACTAGATATTTTTTTATTAGCAAAGCTATATTCAGTAGTAACATTTACGTTTAAAACGATTTTATTTTATTTAATCGAGGTATTAGCAAAATACTTGAGCAGTATAAAGAACATACTTTGCACGAAAAAAAAGAAAACTTCCAGCTGATCACCTGTTAGCGTGCGGGTGTTTCCACATTCTATAAAGCTTCCAAAACTAAATTCAAGATAGAAATAACCTTACTAATTGTATTTAAAGCAAAGATAAGTAAAAAACGCATGGGGTCATATAGTACCCCTCGGTCTCAAGGTTTTAACAATTCTTTTAAATCACTTGATACAACTTATTTGAATGGAACATACATTTCTAATAACTTTTTCAAAAAAAATCCTAAATATTGACTTTATTAAAAAAATGTATTTCTTATTTATTTATTTTATTTTTTAGAAATACATTTATAAATAATATTAATATGTTTGTACGGCACGAGCAACAAAGGCTTTCGGCCAGAAAAAAAATTACACACAAGTTGTTTTTGTTATAATAAAAAAAAAATTGTTTTTGACTACTTTTCATATATAACATTCACTGTATAACATTCTGTATTATGTATAACATTCACTAGCAAAAAATGTACCATTCATAGTATAATTATTACAAAGTAGTAGCGAAAATTTTTGCTGCGCTCAACGTTTATCAAACAAAGAAAAATCAAAACGAGAGCGTGCTATGGTTGCTATGGCAGCTGATGCAAAATGGAGATATCAGAAATGTTTTGTGTCACACAAAGAAATTAAATAAATAAATTTCATGTAAGTTTAAAACAAAAAATAATTTTATTGTACGCTCGTTTTATGTTTTCTTTTGTTTGACGTTCGTTGACCGCAGCTCGTGAGAAAATAAGTCGTCAGGGCTACCTGATAAATAATTTTACCTTGGTTCCATCACATTTAGAAATTATTTTTGTCATTGTAAAATATCCTTTTTTTAAATTCTGGTGAAATTTATTTTATAAAAAAAATTTTTTTAAATATATTTACAAAAAAGTCATTCTTTAAAAACAATTCATCTTTAAGACTACCACAATATCTCTTCCCAATCCAAAGTTGTGGCTAACACTCTATTTTCGTATCGATTGACTATGATTTTTTAATAAAACTAATTCTCTTTATTAGAATTTCATATATTTCTAGCACCCAGTCATTCTCATCTTTAGTTATTTCCTTTCAAATATGTCAAGTTTTGCGTCAATCTCTAGAAATACTTGGAGTCTTGTGCATTGCTTATATTATTTTTTCAACAAAAAAGTACCTGTGAAGTATAAGTATTGTATAGATAACGAACAACATATGCATCTCTTTGCAAAAGATTAATAGCCTGAACACATCTTTTATGGTTATGAAAACTATGTTCTATGTATAATGAAGTTTAATAAGCATTCTATGATATTAATTATGAGCTATTTAGATCAAGTAAGTTTTGAAGAAGGCAACAAAAACAACAACAAACTCTTTATAGAGTCATCCACACAGCAGACTAGACAGACTGTTTCCGAAGCAGCTAAATTTTCCATCATCAGTAGTCTTGAGCAGGGACCGAAAATAACAGTTATTTTCAAAATTTCTATTCGAAAAGTCAATTAGATAAAATTAGTCTTATCGATATTTGAATATAGGAATGTGATGCTTGTTAGCTAAGAAATAATAATCTTGAATGATTTTAATTTTTCTGATTTTTTTTTATAAAGTCAATAAATAATCGTTATTTTTTGATCAATTTTATTTCGATCAAAAATAAAAGTTACTTTTATTTTTTGATCATTACAACAGTTGAAATTTGACTTTTATTTTTTGTGCAAAAATACAAATTAAAATTTGACTTTTATTTTTTCGATCAAAAATAACAGTTAATATTTGACTTTTATTTTTTGGTTCAAAAGTAAAGTTTATATTTTAATGCCTTTATCACTGCTTGCAATGAAAACATAATGTGCAATGATAAGCAACTAAGCGATGCTGTGCAACGATACGTATATTGATAGCAATGATTTTTTTCGGTGCAAAAATGTTACCAATAAAGGTGTAAATGAATAAAATATTGCTCTATTAATTGTTTTAAAAATTAAAAATTAAAGTTTTTTCTAAATGACCTCTATATTTATTATGTTGACTTTATATGATTTAAATACAAATTCGTAATGTTTGATAGTTTAAATCATACTTGATTTTAAATACAAATTCTAGTTGTTTGATAGTTTAAAATCGTTTATTGAGCTTAAGGTCAAAGTTAGAACAATTAATTGTTCTAACGAATTTTTCCAAAGAAACAACAACAGCAACAAAGTTTTCAATATGAAAGGAAAAAAATCACTAGCATTTGATTTTATTGTACAATTTCTGCGCTGCTAAACGCGTCATCAGAAATCTTTGTGATTACCCGTGCAAGCGCGCGCTAACGCACTGCACCATCGGGTGATGAGATTTTGAAGCGTCAATTTCTCATTTTTTCCTCAATTTCATAATGTCACATTTGTATTTCTGTTTTACTTTAGTTTCTATGCTTATGTTATTATATGTAGTCCAACAGCCTGCTGGAAGTCTGCACTAACAAAGCATGTTTACTGAAGTTGTTTTTAGAATTTTTGCTGATTTTGTTTTCAGCTGTTTCCGTTTGTTTGGTCGAGCTCTACCATTTGATTAAAGTTTTTTCTAAATGACCTCTATATTTATTATGTTGACTTTATATGATTTAAATACAAATTCTAAATGTTTGATAGTTTAAATCATACTTGATTTTAAATACAAATTCTAATGACGCGTTTAGCAGCGCAGAAATTGTACAATAAAATCAAATGCTAGTGATTTTTTTCCTTTCATATTGAAAACTTTGTTGTTGTTGTTGTTTCTTTGGAAAAATTCGTTAGAACAATTAATTGTTCTAACTTTGACCTTAAGCTCAATAAACGATTTTAAACTATCAAACAACTAGAATTTGTATTTAAAATCCAGTATGATTTAAACTATCAAACATTTAGAATTTGTATTTAAATCATATAAAGTCAACATAAAAAATTAAAAATATTACATGAATTAAATTGTGAGCTTTAGATCTAGTAAGTTTTTTTTTAAGAAAGCAACAACAACAACAACAACAACTCTGTATAGAGTCAATCACTTAGCTGACTAGACAGTCTGTCTCGGAAATCGCTACATTTTTCTCTTCAGTAGTCTTTGAGTGATTAAGCTGTGATCAATTCACTGTTTAAACTTGTATATGAGTGCGCAGATTTTGGAATTCATTCTTCTGAATTGTATGGCTGCTAATCATATGACATTTCAAAGCAGCCATACAATTCAAAAAAATGAATTCCAAAATCTGCGCACTCATATACTAGTTTAAACAGTGAGTTGATCACAGCTTAATCACTCAAAGACTACTGAAGAAGAATATCTAGCGATTTCAGAAACAGACTGTCTAGTCAGCTAAGTGATTTACTCTATACAGAGTTGTTGTTGTTGTTGTTGCCTTCTTTAAAAAAACTTACTTGATCTAAAGCTCACAATGTAATTCATGTAATAATTTCATAGATCATAAAACTAATTAACTAATTTAAAATATAATTAAAGTTATTAATAAATAGCATTGTTAAATTTTCGAAATGATAAATGATCGAAAAAATAAAAGTACAATTTTTTAACTTTGATTTTTTATTGAAAAATAAAGGTCAAATTCTAACTGTTATTTTTGATCGAAATAATAAAAGTCAAACTTTAACTTTTATTTTATTAAGATGAAATCGGTCAAAAAATAACGATTATTTGTTGTATTTTTTGAAAAAAAAAAATCATAACCGTTACGGTCCCTGTTCTTGAGTGATTAAGCTGAGACTAACCCACTCTTAAAGATTTTAATTATGTAAAAATTCAAAGATTAGATAACAATTAATTATCAAAAATTTACTTAACATTCTTAACATTAGATGTTATGTGTGTGTCGGAAACATGGTTCTGTAGTGATGTTATGGATACAATGCTATGCTTTAAAAATTTTACATTATTAAGAAATAATAGGGCTGGTAGGAGGGGAGATGGGGTTGCCATTTAGTGTCGAAATAACATAAATTCTCAACTCGTCAGCAAATCTAATAGTGATAGTGTGGAATATTTAAGCATCTGTGTAATGACAAACATTTGTATAGCTTGTGTATACAATACATATAAGTCAAACAGTTTAAACTCATTTTTCTCTAAATTATCGAATTTTTCAATAGATTTTAACTACTTTATTTTATGCGGTGATTTTAATGGTAATTTGTTATGTAATGATAGTCCTACAAAATTAATGTATGATAATGTCTCAACTGTCGGTCTGTCAATTGTTAATCATACCATGCCTACACGTTTCTCGTTTAATGATAGTCCCAGTCTTCTTTGATGTGTCAAATGTCTTACTTTTTATTTAATCATGATTTAATTTTTTTGTACATTTAATATAAACTTGTCTCGATCTGCTACTTCTGAAGTGTTGTCTTTCTATGATTTTAAGTCTATTGATTCCCAAGGTCTTCTGTGTGATCTATTAATAACACCCTGGAATGATCTGTGGTTCTGTGCAATTGTTGAAGAGAAATTATCTCCATTTAATGATCAAATAAATTCACTTTTTATGAAATATATCCCTCTCTAGACAGTCAAAATTAAGAATACATCTTGTCTATCGTTCACAAGTAGCGTTGAAAGTGCGTTAAAGAACTAAATTCAGGAATATCTGGAAAAAGAACTCTTCACCGGAAAAATGGGAAATTTACAGGAGTGCCAGGAATGCTTCTATTCTTAAAATAAGGCAATCCAAGAAAAAATATTGTTTTAATAAATTAAAAACATCTCATGTTAATTAGTTTTTATGATCCTATTGAGTAATTACATGAATTAAGATTGTGAGCTTTAGATCAAGTGAGTTTTCAAGAAGGCAACAACAACAACAACCACTCTGTATAGAGTCAATCACTTAGCTGACTAGACAGTCTGTTACGGAAATCGCTACATATTCCTCATCAGTAGTCTTTGAGTGATTAAGCTGTGATCAACTCACTGTTTAAACTAGCATATGAATGTGCAGATCCTCTATTTCATTCTTATGAATTGTATGGCTGCTAATCATATGACACTTCAAAGCAGGAGGCCATTTTAGATCACCGCCATCAACTCTATCAAGGGTTGCCATCTGTTCTAGTTGCTTCTTCATTTATTTCAATATTCAGATGAATAAACATCTCTTTCGCCGAAGACTTTGTGGAAAAATCTACAAAAATTTCGGTGGTAAGCAAACTGCTAATTGTCAGATAGATTCTGAAGTCCTTAACGATTTTTTCCTGTCTAACTTTCTCTTTCCTCAAAATAGTTTGCTCAGCGCCTTTGAATCTTCAGACCTTAATTTTCAGCCAAAGTTTCAGTTTTCAACGGTCACTGAAGATCAGGTGGCAAAGAAAGTAATGAGCTTTAAGTCCAATGCTGTTGGTGAAGACGGTATAAATATAAAATTCATAAAAAAACATATTAGCACATATCCTTAGTTCTTTAACACACATAATTAACCACTGCTTTATAACATTTTCATTTCCTGCATCATGGAAAAATGCCTTAGTAATGCCTATTGCTAAAAAAACTACAGCTAGTGAGACCAAGGACTTTAGGCCTGTAAGCATTCTGTCGTGTTTTTCTAAGGTTTGTGGCTGATAAGCTCTTATGGCTGATCAAATTACTACATATTTAACATCTAAGCAGCTTTTGTCCCCGCTCTAGTCAGGTTTTCGTGTCGGCCATAGTTGTACAACTGCTACTTTAAAGGTATTTATTTATTTATTTATTTATTATTATTATTCATCAAACAGAGATTTATTCTCTTAATGACTACTTAAAAATTGAAAATACAGTATATTATAACAATTTGATACAGGTTACGTTAAGTTACTGGAATTATTACTTACACTATTAAAATATAAAAGCAGAGAATTCTTAAAGACACTCCTACTTAAACCTAGATTAAAGTCTATATCTCGACATACTGAATTTGCCAGTCTTAAGCAACGAGTGATTGGTTCGTTCATATTGTAGTTTACTCTATGAAATGGCTCATGAAATAATCTTTGAGATCTCAGATCACGTGGTACGTGAAAGCTTACCTGAAAAAGCAAAGTGGAACAGTTTATTTCAAAGCATATTAAATCCCGTACGAACATAATGGCAAAATATTTACGGCGATTTTCTAAGGATAGAATACCAAGAAGAAGCCTTCTCACATAATATTCTGGCATTTCGATATTCCAATTTAAGCGACTGATTGCAATTCTCGTAAAGCGTCGCTGAATTCTTTCGATTCTATTAGAAGCGCATCTATAGAAAGGGTCCCAGATTATGCAGCAGTATTCTAAGATAGATCTTACAAATGCAAAATATAACGATTTTAAAGAAAATGGATCACAAAGGTCTTTAGTGTTTCTGTTTATAAAACCTAACATAGCATTAGCTTTTGCTACAATATAGTCTATATGCTTTGAGAACCTTAGTTTATTATCAAGTATAACTCCAAGATCTTTCTTTTCAGTTATTCTAGACAATGTCATAATTCCGAGTTTATATGTGTAAACTACGGGCGATAAAATTCGATTGAAAGTCAAACTTTGGCATTTAGATATATTCAGCGGCAATAAATTGTCGCTGCACCAAACAGATAATTGGAGCAAATCTCTTTCAAGATTCAAACAATCGTTAGTGTTTTTTATAATAGAAAAAATCTTTATGTCATCAGCATACATTAAACACTGAAAAATTTTATTTTTTTAGGAATGTCATTTACGAATAAAAGAAACAGAAGTGGCCCCAAGTGACTGCCCTGCGGAACTCCTGAAGAAACCGATATAGCGGCTGACAGTATATTGTTAATACGAACAAATTGTGTCCGTCCGGTAAGGTATGACTCGAACCATTTTAAAAAGTTAGAGTGAAAGCCAATTAATTCGAGTTTTTTTATGAGTAACTCATGATGAACTCTATCAAAGGCTTTAGAAAAATCTGTAAATATAACATCACATTGATGTCCTTCTTCAAAACAATTCAAAATATATTTAGAAAATATTGCCAAATTTGTAGTTGTTGACCTTCCCGTGATAAAACCGTGTTGATACGGTGATATAACCTCTTTTATTAAAAAAGTGAGTCTGTTATATACTAATTTATATAACTATTAGATGATATAAGAGGATTCTATGACGAAGGAAAAATAACGCTACTTTGCTTACTTGTTTTCCAAAAGCATTTGACACTGTCAGTCATACTCTACTCTATCATAAACAGAAATACTTTTACAATTCTTATCAAAACGCAATAAATCTTATTAATACCCAGTAGCGGATGGAATATATTCCGAATATATGAAGCATCAATTACCTTGTAATGACCACTACTTCCAACTATATGACCTTACTATGCATAAAAGGCCTTACATTTAACATTGAATGAGACAGGAGGTAAGTGATCGCCTCCCTTCAGCATTACCTAGAAGTTATGGAGTAACATACTACTTGTATTAAGTTATAAAAATCACTGCATTACTTTTCCTTGTATGCTACATTACAGGTAATGAGGTATGAGTTAATTACTTCTGCTATATGCAGACGCATTACTTTTTGAAAAAAGTAATGCTTCCTTACCTGGTAATATATTCTGTATTAGTTCTATGGTAGCCACTGGCAAATCTGCTGCTGGGTAGTTACCTTAAAGATAGTGTGCAAAGGGTAAAAGTTGGAAATCATTTTTCGCAGCGTAAGATTATAAGTATTGGTGTGCCCCAGGGTTCGGTTCTGGGTCCACTGCTATTTTCTATATTTGTTAATGACATTTTTGATTGCTGCAATTACTCGTCAGGGCATGCTTATGCCGATGACGTTCAAGTTAATTTAACGGGTAGATAAAATTTATTGGAAGATTTAGTGAAATTGAATGAAGATTTAAATTCTATTTGCCAATAACAACAAACTCTAGTTAAATGCTCAGAAGACTTTTATATTGTATCCAAATTATATGGTGTCCAAAAACAGAATTATTTTTGAGGATATTCCAGACTTATGTCTTAATGGCACGAGACTTCCTCTTGTTACCAATGTGAAAAGTTTAGGTTTCAGCATCAATTGTTATTTGACGTGTACTGACCATATTAATGTTGTAATCCGAAAAATATATTTCATCCTACGTAATCTACGAGTTTCGGCTAATTTTATACCAATTTCTACTAGACGTAAATTAGTAATTCAACTTATTCTCCCGGTGATCACTTACTCTGAAGTTGTATAAAGTAAGCTTGATTCGAGCTCTCCACTCAAATTGCAAATTGCATTTAATCATGCGACAAGATATGTATATGGCTTACGCAAGTTTGATCACTTGGCAGAGCTTAAAAAGAGTATACTTGGCTGCGATATATTGAATAATCTAAATGCTCGGAATTGCATATTTCTTCACAAACTCATAAAGAATAAGACTCCAACATATCTTTATGAAAAATTGCAATTTGGCCAGTTGCAAAGAAGTCAAATGCTTATAGTACCTAATTTCAATTTTTTGAACTTAACACGATTATTTTTTATTAAAGCCATCAGATTATGGAATGCATTACCAACCAATCTTAAATCAATAGTGGGAGAGGAAGCTTCAAACCGGCCATTTCTAAACATTACTCCTAATGAAAATTTTCATAGTCGATTTAAGTAATCAGTTCTTTTTTCTTTTATCTAATCTATACCTTACTTTCCTTACTTTCGCTCAATTATTTTTTTAGGCTCAACCAATTACTAATAGCTTTAAATAATATGATTTTTATCTTCTTTTTAATTTTGGTTTCTTTAATTTAATATAACATTTGTTAAATAATGATATCTCTTGTATTCAATATGTGAAATCTTGAAATCAAAAGTGTTACACAATATGATTTTGTATTCGCGTTTGAATTTTTGTTATATGATTATTAATATTTATAGTTTATGTATTGAATAAGTAAAATTTTTCCTACTTTGTACCTTAAAAGAACTTAGTTCTTAGTGTACTTACATACATTAATAAATAATAATAATAATTGTTCTTAATACCATCGTTACCACCTTTTATTAAAAAAAATTCCAAAAATTTCGATGTTTTTCAATACAACAAATATCATCTTGTCAAGGTTTCCAATCAAAGTGCTTACAAAAATTATTTCAAATTCACCGTTAGCTAAGCACTTTTTCAAAAAAAATTTTTTTTTCCAATGAAGTCCTAAAATAATAAATTTTTTCAGAAAATATTCGTATAAATTGTATTTGTTGTAAAAATAATAAAAAAATTTAAAAATGCATATGTTAGACTCTTTCATAAGAGCTTTAAATTCAAACGAAAATGCAAATTGTGAAGAGTTTTAACATGTAGTGACTTATATGTCCAAATTGAAAAGATTCCAAATAAAATCCTTCAGTAAAAATAGTAGAAAAATCTTACTTATACATTTTCTTGCAGTTTTTTAAACACGAATCAGACCACTTGAAGATAAATATTTAGGGAAATATTTATATTCGTACGTCTCTATCTGGGAAAAATTTTTATTTTATGAATTTTTTAAATTGTTCCATAGTGGATTTTTTGAAAATGGAAAAATTAATATTTTTTTCGGAAACAAATTTTATTTAAAGCTGATTTAGTATGCTTATCACCAGGGCAAGGATTTCTATGACATGTCATATTTTTTTCTGCTGCTTCTAAAACCATTCCTGCTTATTTAGAACGTCTATTTATGTTTCCTTAATTCCAAATATGAAAAGTTTTTAGGTCATTTTTTCGTAATTTTTCATCATTTCTTATTGGTTTTAGTTTTCAAGTCATTTGAAATAGATTCAGGGCATTTTTTGTCATTTTTAGCGATTTCTAAGTTAGTTTATTGTCTTTTTTGGACATATTTTTATTTTTAGAACATTTTTCGGTTTTTTAGGTAATTTTAATGTTATTTTAAAATAATTTTTTTCGCTTTTTTTTGTGCTAAAAAATGTTAAAAATGCCAACTTTTAAACATATTCCTTTAACAATAGAGTCTTTTCAATCAAAAACATTACCTCTCGACAAAGGAGTAGCTTTGTTTATAGATGTCTATGAAAAAGAAGCTCTGCGCGTGGTGAATCTGATGAAAGGAAATGTAGAAAGGTAAAACAAGTGTTAGATAAAAACTTAGGATAAGCTAGTTTTTATTAACTCTCTTTTTATGCTCTGTATCTGAAATATTAGGGGGTAAAAGTTGAAATTAGAAAAGGAACATACGTCCGATGGCATATCGTCTTTTAAATATGTTCATCTCGTCAGCGCAGAAGTAGAAAGAAGTTCTTCAGTTTACAAAAATATTTTGACAGACAATCGACGTACCTTAAATTTTAATAACTTTAAAATGTACCTTATAATATACTGTAATGCTATTTATAAAAAATATATATAATACACTTTAAGTTTAGTAATATTTTATTTTTAATGGATTATTTTTTGTTTTTTTTTATGTAATTGTTTGCTGTTTTTAGGTAATTTTTGTGGGTTTTTAGGTCATTTTTTTAGATAATTTTTTTGCAGTTTTTTAGGTCATTAAAATCCGAGACCTACACATCACTAATATACTGCTTAAAATGAAGCTGATAACGATATTCGAGCATATATAAACAATAAATTCTTTCGATCTTTTCGTTTGTGTATTTTCAAATTTAATTCAAAGAAACATTTGCAAACAACTATACTTTGTTGCACTTCAAGTATTTTAAAAGTTGTTTAGCAAAAATTTTAAATATCAAAAACGTCACGATATTGTTCCCTACATCAAGGCTTATATGAGAGGCGCCGATTTTCTAATGTCCCATTTCAAACAGTGTCACGGCACTTGATTATAAAATAACGATATTTTGAAAACGTGATGCATGACAAAGTTATGCTGAATTTTATGGTGTTCGCAAGGAAGAAGATTTTGAAATGGTTTTTTTGTTCAGACGTGAATGAACTATTCAATAAGATTTAAGGGGATGGTACTGTTTTAAAGTCAAAAAAAGGCATGTTTTTATGATTTTTTTTTTTTTTTTTGAAGACATGAATAATGTTGGTGTATTATTTTCATATACATGTTATAGTTTGACTTCCTAAGTATATTTGGAAAAGAAAAGAATTAAAAATGATCGATAAATAAATCCGTGGCAGCGATTCTCCGGAGGCGTTTCGAAAAAAAGTTGTTTTGGCGAAGAACACGGTTAGAGGTTAGCATATCATTTGAAAAAATTCAAAATTAGTTTGAAAGGATATATAGTTTTTCTTTTTAATTTTTTTTTTTTTTAGCGCTTTGAAGTAAAAAACGCGATTTCGGCTGAATAATTGAGGTTATTTTATTATTTTAAAATAGGAAAAAAAAAATAAAAAAACGCTTCGGCATTACCTGTTGATGTAGCAATAGTGTAAAAAGTTTCAAAACGATCGGTCAAGTAAATTTTGCGGCATCGTGCTTACCGACTTCAAAAATGTTGTTTTCCAGAAAATCCACTTAAAGTTTTTTTTATCAAAAATCAGAAATAAAAAATTTATAAAAGAGTATAATTTTTCATTCTTGCACAGAATCATCAATGCCAGCTCCGTACAGTTAAACGCTGTCATTCAGGATGTCCAATGCATTTTTTGCCTTTGCAATCTTCGTTAGTTTTAGCACGATTTGCTTAAAATGTTGTACATTCAGAAAAAAAAAAATATAAAAAACATGTCCCAAAATTTTTGTACAAACATGTACAAAATAACAGTACCATCCCCTTAAATAAAATATGTGCCAAATTAGTTAAATTAAATTAAATTAAATTAAATAAGATTTATATATATATATAAATATTAAATTACTTTTATATTGGATTTATATAGATTTTACCAATTGGATCGAACATAAGGATCAAATCTATTTGGATTTGAAAATTGTTGTTATTTCGTCAGGTATAAATTACCATTTTATACCTTTTTCGCTAATTTCATATTACATTATATATTTAGCAAAAGTCTTATGCCAAACAGCAATGTTTTCTTTCTTTGCACAAGGACAGTGTTATAAAAGAGCCACTCGTTTAAAAAAAAAATAATTCTACCACCGCTTTTTCTCAAGCTGGCAATGGTCAGGAGTTTTATACGTCAGTCAAAGTCAGTGATCAGTCAAAGTGAGTGATCAGTCAAAGTAAGTGATCAGTCAAAATTTGTTGTTGTTTTCCCAGATAAAAAAATGAACTCTCTGCGAGAGCGAAAATGAACTGGTTACAATTAATCGTACTTATTAGTAAAATTTTCAATTGGCTTAAAACCTGCATCAGTCAGTCAAACGGTTTTAAACTTTTACTTGTATACTGCCTAGTAGCAAATAATTCATAAGTTAGTATAATAAGTCAGCATAAAAGTACTTTTATAGTATCTTAAATTTCCGGCGTATCAATTTGCCAGAGTGATCAATCCTAAAAGATCAACAATGTTATCTTTATTATACTCCATTAAAATTAAATTAATAAATAACTAAAATATTTGATAACATTTCGATGCACACAGATTGACTCAATATCACAAAATAGTAAGCGGTAGGAAAGTAGAAATAAATGCTTGGAATGGCCATCAGTCAGAAAAATCACACGTAAGCGGAATGTAGTCAAATATCTAAAAGTAGAGGGAGAGTAAAAGAGAGCAAAAACGCGATATGCTTCAGTCCATTTCACTGGCATGTAAATTGGCCCATTGTTGCTCTAAAACTGACGGTAAAAAGATATTATAACTAAGAAAATTAAAGATATTGTAACTAAGTACATCAAAAATCAAAGCGGTTTAGACAATTTTATCGGTTTAATAATGATCGATTTGTGAATTGTTAAAATGTATTATCCTCTGTACTAGGAACTGATCCACATTTTAATAAAATGTCAATAGCGATGACTCCGCAACATCTCTGAATGACGTCCAGAAGGAGGCGTTTGAATTTATAAGATTAGTGGCCACATATTGCCTTTTAAATTATCGTGCACTAAATGGCAAAGCATTCAAAAAATTTAAAGTTCACTTGTCACTAAAGTACATTTTCCTGCCGATCATCTCGATTTCTTTTCAGAGAATCTTGGAGAGGTTAGCGATGAGCAAGGTTCAAGATTTCACCAAAACATTGGTGCGATCGAAGTTCCATATAAGAGAATGGATTCGCTTTCAATGATTGGAAACTACTAATAGCCTATTGCTAGAAACATTAAGTCGTAAAAGCACAGGGCTAAAATTATTTTATAAATCAGAATTAAATTCGTAATTAGCGTCATTTTAAGCAATACATTAGTTAAGCAGGTTAAGCAGTAAATAAATATGATGCTGCGTCAAAAACTGCACCAGTGATGTCCATGAAATTGCCTGCTTCACCAACTGTCAGCTCTGACAGCATAACATCGCAATAGCAGCGACATACCTATTCAGTCTCAAATGGAATTTTAAAAAAATTAATAAATAAATTTTAAAGAATCCTTTACATAATAATTTCAAAAATTCATACAAAAAATTCCACCGGCTGGATACAAACGAATGACGTTGAAAATTTTTTTCCCCAAATTTTCATCTCCAAAAAGTCAAGTTTATGCTAGGAAAGTTGTATTGCACGGTATTATAAAATCATGAATATTTAAGCTATGATTAAGAATTTCATGGAAGTAAGCATCAACATCGGTTTACAGCTCTGTTCTGGCTTCATCGCCACAATCAGCCCAGCAAACCAAAGTTTCCGAATTCATAACGAATTCGTTGCGAATTTTTCGAAATTATTCCGAGTTCGGCATCCGAATTCGTTCCGATTTCGTAACGACAATCGTACGGAGGGGTTGACACGAATTCGTAACGAATTGTCGTAACGAATTCGGAAGGAATTTTAGTAACGCATTCGTAACAAATTCGTAAAGAATCGGAGTATCGTATTCGTATCGAATTCGTAACAAATTCGTAAAGAACTGACGTATCGATTTCGTAACAAATTCGTAAACAATTGAACTATCGTTTTCGTAACGAATTCTTTACAAATTCTTTACAATTTCTTAACGAATTGTAGCACCGAATTCGTAACGAAATGAAGAATCAAATTTGCAACGATCTCTTAATGATTTTTATACCGTATGTAATACAAAATTAAATAACAATTTCGAATCAAAGTTTAGTTAGGGCTTAAGATGCCCCAGACTATATGTTTCGTACAAATGACATGCCAAAAATTACAGATCCTTTGCAACTGCTATTACGGAACATATGTAAATGTGAATTTGACATATCGTTTGTATTTGCATCTATAAAAATTAAAATAAGAACCATATTTTGTATCATCTGTTTTAAAGAAAAAGTTTTTTAAAATAAAATTATTTTACAAATGGAAAATTATTTAAAATGCGGCTAGGCTCATGGCCTACCAATTTTTTTCAACTCGAAATATTATAAACACCTCACAATTTAAATTTGAAAATTTGATTTCGGAACTCTTTCGAATTATTCGGAAATGTTCCGAAATTAGTGTTGCGAAATAGTAACGAATTCATTAAGAATTCTCGAAATAGTTACGAACTAATCGGAATTCAGACAAATTCGGAAATTTTGGTTTGCAGGGAGTTGATACTGAAAAAGTAAGGGTTCTCATCTAAGCATGTAACTGACCCGTAAACATTGTAAACCTTGTGAACTTACATGCGCGTAAACTATCTGTCAAAATTTGTATGGGTGTGAGTTTACATCATTTCCGAGCCTATTTTGTAGTGTAAACTAGCATGTAAATCTGCGTGTGTGAATGAGGGTTGCCTTTGGCGCTAATCATTACATATTTAAAGTAGTTGGAGTAAATATGAACACGTTTTATTTATTTTTCTATGCTAATGAAGGTTTTTAAAAGGTTTAAAATGTAAAAAAGTCATAATGTTGTCGTAGCCGCAGCCGCCATTTTGTCGACATTTACGCTATTTACACTTTATCGCTCATCAAAAATTTAAATGATATACATGTTTACATGCTTAGATGAGAACCCTTAGTGACAATTTTGATCTGTAGCTCGTTCTTGTAACTCGTAACGATCGCAGTTACCGTTCCATGTTACTGATTTGACGTCACTCTGACGTAATTCTCGCCTAAACTGTTTGTCTAATAATCTGAATCGATTTCTGTTCTATTCGTTTGTTCGAAATCGATAAGTTGTCACTTGTTTCGATTTCACTTCAATAGAATCTTTAAAAAAGTGTTTGTGTAAGAAAAGTGAATCGATAAAATTTCATGTTTTTCACTCACTCTGCGGAAAGTGAGAATTCTACCGATCCGTGTAAGTAACAGTAATAATGTGTATATATTAAATAACAAGTACTCGCAATTAATATTCAAAAACGGGTACTTTCGCTTAAGTTACATTTTTTTATTGTAATACTCCGATTATTTATTTATTTATTTATTTATTTATTTACTTGATTGCTAAACCTTAACAGGTTTTATAGCAAATTTAAAATTATAAAATAAGATATTTAATACAATTCAAAAATATAAAGTATGATTTTGAATGAAATAATGTATTATTAACAAACTAAAAAGTTTTAGTAAATTGCTTAAAGTATATAATTTTATTAAAGTATAAAAAATAATAAAAAAAAAGTTAAGTAAAAATAATACTGTTTTTGTTTTAAAACGTTTTAACTTTCAAGGTAATGCGATTTAAAAAGAATGCCGATTTACATAAAAGACGGAGATTTAAGAAACAAAATATTTGTTAGAGCAATGCAAAAGAACCCGGTTGCAAATATTTGCTAAGTATATTACACATCACTTATTGTCAAATTATTTACATTTATAATAGTTGATTATTTTCGCAAACATTATAACACATATAAGTACATAATCAAATAAGCACCTTTTAATAACAAGACCATCACCTTCTTATTATACAATTTTAGCGCACATAAAATAAAATAAATGCAAGTATACAGCTGCTTGCCATTTGACTAAATTTCGCAACGATTCTTCTCGATTTGTGTGCTTTTTCATCACGGACCGAATTTTTACCGATTTCAACGTACACAAACATTAGTTGTCACGAAATCGGTAACTAGGAATCGATAACGCGTGACGTCACACAAATCGGTAACTTGCCGATTTGGTTACAGGAACGAGCTACTGGTCTCTATTGATCCATATTCTGTCTAAGCTGTCTCAACCGAAAAGCTTTTTTAACTCTCCACAGAAAGGTAAAAAGCTGTCCTGTGTAATGAGCATAGATTTTTATACAGAAATGCATGCTGATAGTCAAATATTTAGTTGGATGCTTAAAAAAGTTAAGTTTGTGCCCAAATGTTAAAATGATGTTATGAAGCACTGGCTTTGTTTATGTTAATGGCTTCAATTAAGTTACTGCAAACAGATTTGTTTAGCGATAAATCGTAGCAAACTAACTTTTTAATACATTAAACAAATCAATTCTTGGCTCCAGGTTCCATAAAATTGATATAAGTTTTAGATATTATCCTTATTTTGGCTCTTTATGTATTTGTGAACTACTTTGCTGTTCGTCACTATTTTTATCACTGTTGATAGAAAAAGAGCTTTTTCAAAGTGCTCAGAATACGAATTTGTATCAATTGTGACTTCTGTATCAATTAATACTGAGGTGGATTTTGTGATTTTGTTAGAATAGAGCTGTTATGGTCATCTTAGAATTTTGTATTTAATCAAAACTTAATCAAAAGCTCTTCTCTGACGTTTTCTAAAACCAAAACAAAGAGGTACAAATAAGAGTTATAAAAGTATATTGTGAATACGTTATAAGCTTGTATTGCCACAAACGCCTACATGACTTTTTTCCGCTTTAATGTCTTGAAACTCTTGAGTAATTTTCATTCATGGTAAAGCTCAAAAGTATTTGCATTACTAATAAGCGAGTCTAAACGATCGTCATGAAGACACAGATCAAGTCTAAGTATGGCAAACATTTAGCAACCGAACGCAACGTCAAAATCAAGTTCAACCCAAACGTGTCATAATCAGGTTAAGAGATTGGAATGCGGTGATATTCGTTGATCGGTGGAAGTACCTTACCGATGCAGGTGATTGTGTGCAGAACGATACCAAATGGCCACAAAGAGAGTTACGCAGCATAAATCGCAGAAAGAGAGAAGGAAAGAGAGGACCTCATATAAAGACCTTTGAGAGCATAATCAACACGTTAGTTCAGTTAAGCAAGTGACTCTAGTCATAGCGATTTGGTCGGTACGTTCGCATTGATTTTAATTAAATATTTAATAATAGATAAAAAAAACAACTAGTCAATATATAAAACCGCAACCATGGAAATTCCACTGATATTGTTAATGATCGCAGCTGCAGTTAATGGTGCGCCAGCTGATGTGTTGTTGCAAGAGACAACAACAACAACAGCAATACCAACAACAACAATACCAACAACAACACTTCCAACAACATTAATTCCAACAACAACAACAATACCAACAACAACAACATTAACAACAACAACAAGTACCATACCAGCAGCAGCATTCGCAACCACAGAGCCAGCTCTTCTGATGACGGAAGCGGAAATACATGAAATGTCAACAACTCAATCAGAACAATTGGCATTAGAGACAACAACATTAGCAACGTTAACATTCACTCAAACAACAAAAACATTTCACAAAACTACAGATTTCGACACTGCCACCGACTCAACCACCTCAACTCCTTTCACCGAACTACCTACAACAACGGATTTAAGCTCCACCGAGATTCCTGCAACGCTTATCTCCGCTCTTCCTGAAGCTCGATCAATCGTCCATGCTAATGTCCCGCCAAAAATTATTCGTCAGTTTAGCGAAGACGGTGTCGAAGTGTTATCCGGCTACTCAACGGTGCTGCATAATTAAAATCTGTTCGACCGTCTTCTGCCATATAAAACAGCCATTGTCTTCATTCGAATCCTAATCAAATATTCATTGCTTGTTATGTTCATGCTGAATGCTCTCTTTGTGTTTGTGATACTAATACAAAAACAACCACAAAACGAAACACGTTATTGAACTTTCAATACCAAAAAAAACAAATAAACTAAAAAATATAAAATTAAATCCAAAAAAAAAAAACAAAAGTTTTTTTAACCGTTTTAGTTTAGCGACAAAATGTTTTGTACAAAGTGATCGCACTGATTATATAATTTTTGGGGCCTTTGATAGCGATAAAGATCGAATAAGTGTTGCCAAATCGTCGCATGTGTTGATCACGTTAAACTTTATACCAAGAGAGTTATTGATAATGTTAATGATAATTCGGTGTGAAAAACATTAAACGTTAGATGTAATGATTTAAGGTGTGATAATTTTTGATTGATGGCACAAATTGACAAAAATTATATTGTCATATTGTCATAATTTATAAATTGACTCCTAAATTGATTTGTGGAAAACTTAAGCCGAATTATTCTCACCAATGGATGGCTTAATAATGATAGACGTCATTTGAATTGACGCACATATCTTTAAATGTATCTTCAAAATGAAAACAATCTATTTTGAAACATCTCCAATTGTGACAATCTCCAATTGTGACAATTTCCAATTGTCACACAAGAGATCGATGGAGAGTTAGATAAGCTCGATTGAAATTTAGACAACATTAATCAAACTTAATAAAAGATTAATAAAAATTCAGAAAAAAATCAATTAGTATTCAAAACAGATCTTTTTAAATTTGAAAAAAACAAATTGGTATTCAAAAATTTAAACTCACCTAAAAAATTAGTGAGTACCAGGTCTCGGATTTTGATGACCTAAAAACTGCAAAAACTACCTAAAAAATGGCGGGTCGATTTAAAAATCACCCATTTCTCAATGAAAATCGTATTCTAGAAATCAAAATAAGAAACTTTGCTCGAGGAACTATACCTCTAAAACAAATTCTAATGCCCCAACTTTTGACTTTTGTCGCGTAGGGTCAAATTCTGAAAAAGCCCTCTTTGACCCATTTAGAGTGCCCCAATTGAGTCCAAATAGTCAAAAGTTGGGGCCTTAGAATTTTTAGAGGTATTTGCCCGTTCCTCGGGCAAAGTTTCTTATTTTGATCCCTAGAATACGATTTTCACTGAGCAATGGGCAATTTTTTTGCCTGCCCACAAATCGACCCGGCCTAATATACATATTGACAAATGTCACTTAAATTTAATTTTTTCTTTTTAGTTCACGTCTTTTTTTTATAACAGCTTATTTTTAAAATTTTTTTTTTTAATTGGTTATTTATTTTTTACTTTTTAGTCTTAAAGGTTAGTATTAACATCTTTTATTTTCAAAACTTATGGAGATATAGCATTTTTATTAATTTGTGGGCGGTAAAAGGGGGTGTGGCAAAAATTGTATTATAATACTGCATTGTCACCGGACTTACATACGTATGTTAAATTTCAGCTTAATCGGATACCAACAAGTTTGCAAAATTGCGAAAAATGGTTTGCAAATTTTGACGGACATACATACATACAAACATACAAAAATACATATATACGAACAAAGAAAGTTATAATCAGCATATAATCAGCCCCGTAGTTTTGAAGATACAGGATTTTTGTTTAGTTTTAGGTGGTAAAAGGGGGTGTGACACCATTTTATTTTCTTGAACCATACTCTACTCGAAGGAAATTAACTGCCAAAATTTTAGCTGAATCAGTCCCGTAGTTTTGGAGATATAGCATTTTTATGGATTTGTGGGCGGTAAAAGGGGGTGTGATGAAATGTTTTTCATAAACTCCATGCTTTATTTGATGAAAATTAACTGTTTAAATTTCAGCTGAATCAGCACTGTAGTTTTAGAGATATAGCAGTTTTGTGGATTTGTGGGCGATAAAAAGGGGAGTGGCAAAAATTTTTTCTTAATTATCCTCTACTCGAAGGAAATTTACTGCCAAAATTTCAGATGAATCGGCCCAGTAGTTTTAGAGATATATCATTTTTATGGATTTGAGGTCTTTAAAAGGGGGTGTGGCAAAACATTTTATCATTTTATTGCATTGTATGCTAAATTTCAGCTAAATCGGATACCAACAAATTGTAGAAAAAAGGCTTGCAAGTTTTGAGGACATACACACATACTAGGGAGCCCAAACCCGAAAGCTTTTCTCGATCCCGGGATTATCTCGATTAAAAATCTCAATCCCGGGATCCCGGGATTAGTTCGGGATTGAAAAATTTAAGAATTAAATAATTCAAAACGTTTTTAGTACAATACAATATTTTATTATTTATTTGTTGAAACTAAAAATATAAATGAATTCATTTATAAATCAACAGATCAGGGCCGTAGCAAAGGGGGTTTTCAGGGTTCAAAATTTAAATAAAAATTAATGCATTTAAATAATTGTTTCATTGAATCACTTACTTAATATGTTTTAAAAAACTTAAATCTTATACTGACGTTTACACGTCATAAAGTCTTTGTTAGGAGTTGAATCGTATAAACAACAATAGTGAAAATCACTGTATCGGGATTTATTGGATCAAACGTGATACATTAAAAACTAGCATAACTATTGTTTTCACTATCCTTGACATCGGCAATTGTTCGTCAATTGAAAAACTTCATTTTTATTTTTTATAATATCTTAAAAAAATTTCAAGTTTTTTTTAAATTAATATTTTATCTTTAACACGTATACTTTTAGAAAAAGTATTCTGGCAATAAATACAAGCGCTCAAAGCCTTTCCAACGATATCTTAAAAGTGAGGATCGCATTAGAAATAATAAAGTTATTTAAATTTTAGTGAAAATAAATTTTAAAAAATTTAAAAAAGCACGGAAAACAGCATTATCTAGAATGCTATTGAAAAACTTTAAATTTTTTATGCAGATTAGAGAACCCTTTTCCTGCTTTAATTATCTGACAGTGACAGTTTATTTTTTTACAGCTATTCTACCAGCCAATATATTTACGAAAAACATGATTTTTGGAGGTGTTTGCAAACAACGGCTGTCCTGTCAAACAAAGTATTTTGGGAATCATAAAACCGACCAAGGTTATTTTTTAGAGGGGTACACATGGAAATTTTTTCTGTGGAAGTCGAGGTACCTTAATATATTTTCTTGCATATATAATATATAAAAAACTTAACTTGAGAATGAAATGAAACAAAAACTTATGTATTTAAATTTTAAATAAAAAATGGGTGGATCCTGGTTACGGTGATGGTTTAAGGTATTGTTATATAAATGTTAAATATTTTTTTGTAGACACCGTCTATGATTTTTTGTGTTTAATGCAAATTAAGGATGAAAAACTTTTCAAGATTAAATTTTTTGTTTAATTTATTATTAAAATAATACATTGAGCTGATAAACGCGTCTTATTTTTCATTAGAGAATTTTGTTAGGATATTATTACCATTATAACCCGCTAATGAGATGCACCATTCTAATTCTATGCTAGTTGGAGAAAGAGTTTACGATAATCGTAAGCAATTTGTAAGTTTCGATCACAATTGCCTTCACCATAAAACAATATAATTTCCTAAGTCAGAATATCTGACAATTTTGAAATACATAGCTGACTTCCCGATGTTGCAAAATCTTCTAAAAATTTCCAAAGGCTTTGCTCAAGTGATTCATTTTCTAAAAATCTTTTTCAGCCTAAATAAAAGGTTTTTCTGATTCTATATTCATATCAACTTAATTAAAATGGTTGCATTTACATGAATATTTGTAATAAAATTTTTTTATGAAAATCCCGGGATTCTGAAAAAAAATTCCCGGTACTTTAAAGGACTTAAATCATCCGGGATTAACTTCCCTAATACATACATACATACTTACGAAGCAAGTTAAATAAAAGCTTACAAAAAGATGACATGTCATCAAAATCCTAGCCCTGCATATAACTATCGTCATCTCTAAATTTCCATAGATTTTTTTCTAATTTCAAAAGAAAGGTCTGAATATCCTTTTATTTTTTTCTTAATTTCACAGTAGTTCCTGAATTTCAATTAAAATTTCTACATTTGAATTGATTTTTTTAATATATCATATGAAATTTCGGAATTTCAATTCATTTATTCTTTAGTAAATGTCAAATGGAATTTCTTAATTTCAATAAATAAATTTATGCATAACAACCGATTTTTCCTAAATTTAAATTGTTTTTTTTTTTCATTTGCTTTTTTAATTTCAGACGCCTGGTAAATGCTGGGGACTAAAATCCAATTGCAAAATTTTTTAAACACGTTGACTTCAACGCCCTGTAGAAAATTAACAACAACTATAAAAACAAAAACAAAGTTTTTTTATTTCATGAATAATTTTTCATTATATAAAAAACTTTAATTACTCAAATTTATAAAACTCGTTGAAAAAATTAATAAAAAAGTGTTTTTTATAGCTACACACTGTAATAGTAAATCCTCCAGAGGATTTTGGCCGATATGCTTCGTAAATTGTAAATTAAAGTTTATCTTGACATTATTTAATACTTTCTGATGCTTACAATGTAAATTAAACCATTTTAAGCTATCAAAAAAAAACTACAGTTCAAAGCTTTTCAAAACTAATCAAAGCCAAGCAATAATATACATCTTTTCATGAACTTATCCAACCAGAGAAGGTCATATTGTTTGTTTTTATTTCATTTTGTTTTTGTTTAAATTGTTCCACGAAAACTAACAATAGTTCGATGTCATTCGAACTTTGCGAAAGTGATAGTAACAACCAATGCCCATTACTAAGTATTTTCTAACGAGTTAAAGTAAAATAAAAACTTCTCTTGTGTTTACTTAAACAAGGCTTAAGAAGTTGGTAGGACCTACAGCTCGAGAAGTATCAAACCGATTGCAGTAAAATATTTTTCTACACAGTTAGAAAACTTGGAATAAATTTTAATACAAGCAAAGTATTAGAAAGGTTTTTAATTCAAAAAGTATTAAATTTAATACTACTCAACTGATTAAATTTTTTAATATATTTTGTTTCACATTTTAATACAGTTTAAATATTACAACGATATTTTATACATTTGGAATAAATTCGATACTGTCGATATTTGGAATCAATTTGAAACTATATTTACTATTATACCTAATTTTTAATACAAAATTAATGAAAAATTAATACCAAGTGAGCACTAAATTCAAGTACTATTATTTATTAAAACTGAATTTTAATATGTGGCCAGTATTTAATTTTAATACAATTTTGGTGTAGTCATATATGTAAGCCCAAACGTATTCAAATTTATTCCAAGATTTCTAACCGTGTATTAATATTTATATATTGAATAATATCAAACATAATGCTTACGTCTTTGAAATAAATCCTTAGTTAAGAGATACATTACAATTACACTGTGACACAAAATTCAACTTTTTGATTCCAAACAAAAAATCACTTATCCCAGCCGAAAGTACTCGATGAGAGGAGAAAACTAATTTCTGAATTTTGCTAGATTGGTTGCCGTTCGTTTTTTATGAGCCTTTATAGTTTTTTCGCCAAATTCGATTTTGAGCACTTTTTTGCAATTTTCTTCTATTTTTCGCATGGCCATAGTTCGAAAAATGCTATGAATTTTTTTTTGCAGTCTTCAGCAAAGTTGTAGCTCTTGACTCGGCCAACAAAAATGCTGAATATATTAATTCGGAAAAATTTCATCTTCATGCTCAAAACCCCAAAAATGTCGAAAAAATTACCACTTTTTCACCGATTTTTTCTGTTTTTCGACTACAGCTCTTGAACTATTGAAAATTTTACCAAACAATCAAGGGGAGAAATGTAGCCCATAAAATTATGAACAACTTTTTAGTATATACCAACTTCATATGACCACACCTTGACCAACATTTTTGCGCTTTTTTTATTTTCGTTTTTTATATACGAAACAACAAAATAAATGCGTATTTGTCAAAATCGTTGTTGTTGTTTTTTTTTTATGAAAGAACAAAGTAAATTTATATAAGTTAACCCCAAAGAAGTAAAATATAAGAAAGTGCTGTAATAGCAGAAAAGTGTGGTATTTTCTTTATTGGTATTGGCTCACACAAATACAGAAACAATCACAAAGGGCCGTATTTGGTTGTATCGTAAAAGAAGGCCCAATCTGTTAAAGTTTGTTCTTATGCATTAAAATTTTAGAAACATTTCAAGAATAGCAACAACTCTAATTATTTAAAAAGTTTTGATCGCTCGCAATTGGCTTAGAAGTTATAGGCATCCAAAAGTGGAAAAAGTGGAAAAAGTTGGAAAAAGTGGACTAAAAATTTAGCTGATTTTTGCTGATTTAGCTGAGTTTTCCAACAAAACTAAACTTTATGGGTATCAAAAGAGAGATAATACAAGTATCTATTCAACAAGATATCAAACATAAAAATACATGCATTTAAGATACAACCCTGTTTTTACTTAAAATCGCGAGGTTTTTCCAAATTTAAAAAAAAATAAATGAATCAAAAGGAGGCCTTCGGATGCTGCTTAGGGTTTACATACCTAAGTAAGTACCACACAGGCTTCTCTGTCTACAGCAGTTCTGAATGTAGTTATCTTTTTAATAATTCTCTTTTTAATGTATTGCTTTCTTAAAAGAGAAACCACTAGTCTTTCAGACAAATTCTAATTATAAAAAAATTATATCTTAATGAATTCTTATGGAATTCTAAATTTGACACCTCGTTGAATAGATACGCACATTACCTTTGTTTTAATACCCATTAAGCTTAGTTTTGTTGAAAAACTAGAAAAACTGCAAGATTTTTAGGTAATTTTTCTATATTTGAAGGCCTACAAATTCTAAACTTAAACTTTAATTACAAATTATATCAGGTTGATTTTTTAAAATCCTTATTTTTTTGGGTGTTTCTGCCTAGTTGTTGTGTAAATATCAGAAAAATTTAACAAACAGGTACTAAATCTGATTCACTGTGCTGAAAACAAGAGCGCCCCAAACATGTATTCAACTGCGATAAATGACTGCGCCCCTGAAGCAGTGTTTGTGTTTTGACAGATGTGGTTTGATCAAACTGGCGGAAAATCAACGGGATCTAAATTGCATTTTTAAACCATTTTTAATAAGAAATATATACATTTCTAACACAAATAAGTTAAAAAAATATCGTTAGAAACTAAATAAAGCACTTTTGTTAAAATAATTTAAACCGTATGGACATATTTACCTGTGGAACGAATGCGCATTGTTTTGAAGTTTTCGGGAACTATTACAACTCTTAACCGCACAACTCATATTGCATTTGTTTTAGTGGTTTTTTTTTTCTTTAATTTTGTTGCTTTTTAAGCAGTGAAAAATGCTTAAAATTAAATTATTTTCAACTATTTTGCTGAGGAGTCTTCCAATCAGATGCCAGGGTTCTCAAAATTGTCAAAAAACACACTCTTTCTCGCTCGCACAATTTACGAATGGTGCGACAGTTCACGTACAGTGTATGTGTAAGCAACACCAATTACTTATATTTTACTTCTTTGGTTAACCCACATAACTCCATGACACGACTTGGCATCACTATTGTGTGAGATCAACCCTGGTTGAACTCATTTACAGCAGTGGTGACAATCAGCTGTGAGGCGCGAAGTTGGTTGTGGTTTTACACTTGAAATCAACAGATGCAATGGTAAATTTTTGTCATTCTACTTTTTTTATATAAGTGATTGAAGTGAGTGATTGAAAATGGAAAGATGCTTGAAATTAGATAGTTTCTGTTACGTTTGTGGTAAACTAGAGCCAAAACATGGAAAACAAGAACGAAAAAATTTATTTTCTAATAATTTTAAACTCGCATATAAACTTTATTTCGGTGAAGAGGGTACAAGTGGCGACGAACATACGCTAAATACGGTGTGTTCATTATGTTATGGCAATCTCTTGGGGTGGTTGCATCAAAGAAATTTATGTTTACGGTATGTCAAGCCAATGCTGTGGGTAAGAACTACGTCCGGGGTACATGACCCAGACAAGTGCTACGCTTGCGTAAATTTTACCAAAGAAATTAATAGAAAAAAACGCAGAGCAAAAGTATATAATGCCACTGACTCCGCTGAATTACCAATACCGATGCCCGATGATGCCGAAGTACCAAAACCACCGAGTCCGAGTATGTTATCAATGATGGCATCAGAAAGGGGAAACACCAACTATGGTGACTTCGATCCGGATTTTTTTCCCTGAAATCGCAGATGATGCATCAAAGCCACTAGCACAAGAAGAAATCGATTTCCTCGTGGCCAAATTTCGTTGTTCGCAGCGTGATGCCGAATTTTTCACTACATTTATGAAGCGCAGAAATCTGACACAGAAACGTTATCGCCAGCGGTTACCGTAAACGCCAAGCTGAGTTCCAAAAACTATACAACGTCAATGATTTGAATACGTTTACATATTGCAACGACATAAAAGCCTTAGTGAACAAAATTTGTATGGAATATAATGCTGCCGACTGGAGATTATTTATAGATGGCTCCACGTCAAGTTTGAAGGCTGTATTATTACATGTTACAAATAAAATTGGCATTCGGAACGAATATGAAGGAATGTTATGAAGTCATGGCAGATATATTGGACAAAATCAAATATACGCAGCATAACTGGAAAATTTGCTGCGACTTAAAAGTAGTAAATATTTGCAAGGTGTCATTGAAAAAGGCGGCTTCCCTAAATTCTTCTGCTTCTACTGCACATGGGATTTGCGGTATAAACATGACAGATTGCATTTGCCCGACTGTGTCAAATTTGCAACACTAAAATCGAATTGCATACAGTCGAGCATGGGCAAAACTTATTTGCCAATCAATCAGCTGTCACATTTTAACCAAACGCCGCTAATAAAACAAAATTAACAGACTCTGATATGGAACTCACTTTGATAAATAATACACTTTGATAAATAATAATGAAAAACACCACAAATACTGTTCGTGTTGTTTTTTTTTCCTCCAAAACAGCTGTGAGTTTTGTTTGCAACAGTGTTCTAAAAAGTGTGCTCACAGTTGATGGCAAGTATTTGGTAGGGCATACATTTGCAAAGCTATTTGCCCGTAACTGGGAATAGCCCTAATATTTTGTTACCACATATAAAATTGGGCATCGTGAAAAAGTTTATCGAAGTGGCCGTCAAAGGTAACGATCAGATTTTCGATTGTTTGAAAGGAATATTTCCGAAACTAAGCAATGATAAAATTACTGCAGGTATTGTATTTCATTTTTTAGCATTAATGTTGATTCACTTCGCTATATTCGCACTGTTTTTTATGTATGTTACTTGTTGCTTTTTCTCATTTTTTATACAGGTGTGTTAAGTGGACCAGACATCCGCAAACTCATTAAAAGTGAAGCTTTCACGCAAGTATTGTCTACCAAAAAACTTGAGGCTTGGATTGCAATAAAAGCAGTTATTAAATATGTTTTGGGTAAAAACCGCGTGGACAATGAGAAAGCAACGCAATTGGTGAAGAATATGATCACTGCCTTCATGCATCGATGACATTAAAACTCCATTTTATGCACGTGGACGTGTTCCTGAAACAACTGCCCACAGAATCAGACGAGCAGGGTGAACGATTCCACCAGGTAACCTTGCCGATGGAAAGACGTTTTAAAGGTAAAAAAATCGACGCAATGATTGCTGAAGTATGCTGGTGGTCTCAAAAGATATCACAATTCGAGCACGAGTTGACGGAGGATGATAAAGAAGGACATACAGAAGAAGATATACCGTTATTCACTTCACAAACTGGAAATGACGCAGAAGATATCGCCGTGGCTATTTTAAACTCAGAATAAGACGACGAATCAAGCAAACCAGCTGCAAAGAAATCTCGGCCTTCCACTTCTGGAACATCAACTGTCAAATCAACAACTTCGCGCCAGACAGCCCAAATGGACATCGACGATACTGATTAACAAAAAAAAAAATACAAATTAATACCCGTTTGATGCCTTTTTTTATACTTTTTTTCATAATCTTTCATATATTTTCATGTTTTTCACTTTAATCAGAAAATTAAATACTAAATTGCAAAAAAAAATAATACATGTGCCTTTTTTAAACTTTTGCTCAATAAAAATAATAAAAAAAACAAATGAAAATTAATCACATTTGTATGGCCAAATCCGTATCAAGGAGTGGTCGTATGAAGTTGGTATGTACTAAAAAGTTGTTTATAATTTTATAGGCTACATTTCTTTCCTTGATTGTTTGGTAAAATTTTCAATAGTTCAAGAGCTGTAGTCGAAAAACAGAAAAAATCGGTGAAAAAGTGGTAATTTTTTCGACTTTTTTGGGGTTTTGAGCATGAAGATGAAATTTTTCGGACTTAATATATTCAGCATTTTTGTTGGTCGAGTCAAGAGCTACAACTTTGCTGAAGACTGCAAAAAAAATTCACAGCATTTTTCGAACTATGGCCATGCGAAAAATAGAAGAAAATTGCAAAAAAGTGCTCAAAATCGAATTTGGCGAAAAAACTATAGAGGCTCATAAAAAACGAACGGCAACCAATCTAGCAAAATCCAGAAATTACTTTTCTCCTCTCATCTAGTACTTTCGGCTGGGATAAGTGATTTTTTGTTTGGAATTTTTGTGTTGTACTGTGTTATTTTATTTTGTTTTCAAACTTGTGGAATTTTTTTTCAATTGAACTATTTTTTTAAAAACTCTGAAGTGCAGATCAGTGTTTTGACTTTCCTTTCATAGTGGATTTATAATTTGTACTCCAAAGAAGTTGCTATTTTTTGTTTTTAAATCAGCTTTGGCACCTTTTGCTAGCAAAATAGGGTGCTTAAGCAGCCACCTTATTTAAAATTTAAGATCGAAACAATTGATGTATATCAGAAGCAGATTTTTGTAATATGGTGATATGTTAAAATAACACATACTTCTAGGAATGCAATGAATGCTTCAAGAAAAATTTCTGAAGCAGTCAATATATGCCTTAAAGTATGTGAGCTTATTTGGTTTTTCTTAAAGTTTTCATTAATAACTGATCAGTGTTGATCATTCGAACACAAAAAAGCACACTAAATAAAAACAAAACACAAGATGCTTCTGTTGAATTTTAGAGTAGAAGAAAGTATTGCTTCGATCATTTCTTTATTACCATTTATGCTATAATTTGTAATGTTAATACAAGGCTCTGTTTTTTAACTAATTAATAGTTAAATATTATATCATGTGTGTAAAACATTAACTCAAATATTCAAACTCATTTCAATTATTCGATAGCTTTGGGCAAAACAAGATTATAAAGTATTTAATAAAACATTAAAAATGCAAAATTAATAATCTTAAGATTATATAATTTATCTAGCTACTGTAATTATTAGTTGATCGTTGTTAACGCTCGCATAAATTTAAGTCACAACGTGTAATTTTTTTAATTTTTATATAAAACTTTTTTTTTCCTTCACATAAAAGTTCCTTTCATTTACATGAGTTTTTCGGTACTTGTGTACTTTTTTCAAAGCTGACGTTGGCAATAGAATTGGACTATCATCAAAGCATTGTATTATCTGCGGCCACCACTACTTGCAGAAGACGATGCCGATGATGAAGCAGAAGACGAAACGGAACCAATGCTTCCTGGTACATAGCCTCCTTGATTGAAACCTCCGTAACCACCTTGATTATAACCTCCACTAAAACCACCAGAGTGACGCTCATGCCGAGGATTGGCCACAGCACAGGCTACAGCCAGAACAAGCGAGAGAATAAAGATTGCTTTCATGATGAAACTAAATAGCTGCAACTAACAAATTAAACTAATGCCCCACAGAAGCTAAGTCAAGTTTTTATAGTCGCATTTGATGTCAACAATTAGAATAATTCTCAATTCTCAATGTATGGAAAGAGAATTGCAAAAACATGCAGTAATCGCTGGAGAATTGAAAAGATGGCAACAATGCTAAGAATCAAAGGGGAAAAATCACCGGGGACTGTAACGATATGTGCATACGATTCATACTTTTTCAAGTTCGAAAATAAACCTCATTAGAAACTTGTGCAAAGTTTTAAAATAATTAATAAAATTTTAATTCAGTCTCTACTTCGGCCCGATGCCAAGGGTGGTAAGGGGGGTTAGAATCCCCCAAAAGTTGCACAAAATATACAAAAATGAAAACAAATTAAACCATTTAAATTAAAACAGCATAGTTTTTCATTAAGAAGAACTGCAATAACGAGATGAATTTACTATAAAATGTGTGTTTTTTGTGTTTTATGTTATAAATATTTTTATTCTTTTTTGACTATTTCCAATAGTAATCGATAAGAAAATCGAAAATAATAGGTTTGGAAATAATTTAATTCTTTAACTCAAAATTGTATCTTTTAATGCAGCGAATGTGTAAAACAAGTTAAGAGAACTGTATTAGTTTTAATTGATTAAATTTAATTAATTGTATTAATTTTAAAATTGTTTTTTTTTTGCTGTTATTTGTAAAAAAAATCAAGTAAAAATCAAAATTTTTGGACATAATAATAGTCAATTTTATGAATATTCATATGTATAATTTGTCATGTGAAGTGGTTAAAATTTCAGAAGAATCAGTTCACGGATTCCGGAGAAACCGTGTTGGGCGTCCTTGAAAATGTAGTTTTGAGAAAAACTAAAGTTTAAAGTTTTGTGAGCGCTGAGGTACGTGCGTTCAGATAGTAAGCTTTTGGTTGAAACATATATTTACATTCGAAAAATGTAAAAAAAAATATTTCAATAGTGATATACTAGACTACACCCTTAAGGAAAACAGGGGTAAAAAATAATTTTTATAAGTACTAAGTAAAAAAAAGTATTTAGTAGTTTCAATACTTGTTATGTACTGTTTTAACACGAAAAAAATTTAATAATCATTTAAGATACTTAATATAAATAGTTATTTATTAATTTATTAATATATTAATATAATAAATTAATATAATAGATTAGATTAATAGTTCCATATTAATTGAAATAATCTATTTTTTCCTGTCACTTGGAAAGCGCATTTGTCGACGCACTTGTGGTCAATTATTGATTTTTTTTCTTCGAGCCATACAAAAATAAACATGTAACAACAACAACAACAACACAAACGCATTAACATCAACAAAAAAAAACACCTACTTAACGATGCTGATGACAATGTATAGTAAGTAGTAAGTAGGAGCAACATATCTGTTTTTTGCTACTTTTGTGGTTCTTTAGCTGCTAAATATTTAGGATAAATCGATTTAATAGACTACTGTGATCCGCTGCATCATTGCTTCAGTTAATTTATATATATATAAAAATGAAAAAATGGGTATGTGTGCATATTGCGTATATACTGCAAAACTGCTAAGCCGATCTTTATAAAATTTTCAGAAAAACTAACATCTTGAAAGTTCTCCTGTCAAGTTTTCTGTCGATTAGACAAGGGGGTGTGGTATCTTCCATACAACCAACATTATCGATATTGCCCACAAACTAAAAAAAAGGGTCTAGATTAGATATTTACGCCCTTTTTTCGAAATCATGCAACTTTTTTATTTGTTCACGTTTTCACAGTGAAACTTGGTATGTAAATGATGTAGTGACCAAGTGGCGGTCATTATGTATATATAAATGTTGTCACGGCCACTTTTAGCTCCTAAAAATCAGTAAAAATTCTATATATCAGACAATTTTAAACGTAGAAGACTTAAATTTGGCAATTTAATTCATATGGTTACTGTCCAAAAATGTACAAAAATGGGCGTGGGGCACTTAATCTACGCTTACTTTTCAGAAATCATAATACCTGAGTTGTTTACGTTTTGATTGTGAAACTTAGTATGCAGGTGCAATGGGACCAAGAGGTGGTCACTATATATACTATACACTATATGCCACGCCTGCTTTTTTCAACCATCTATGTTTACATAAAAAATGAATTTATGTATATGTTTATGTACGTGGTTATGTGTGTATATAACTTCCGAAAGCGCAAAACCAATTTTTATGAAATTTTCAGGGAAACGATAGCAAAGTTTTGAGAAAGTTCCTCTGAAATCTCGTACTGATTATAAAAAGGGGCGTGGCACCTCAAATACACCTCAAATTTTCGATATCGTTTAGCTTTAGAATTATAGGTCGTACAGCCTCGGAATTCAGTTTCATGAAACTTAAAGCAGTTATTAAACACATACCAAGGATGATTTTTGCATTGGATAAGGGGCGTGGTACCTCCCATACAACTTTTATATCATGGAAAAGCTTTGGAATTATAGATCACACAACCTCGTAATTCGGTATTCGACCACAATTTACACATGCAATTTCCCTGATAAAATTTTTTGGGCGTTGGACAAGGGGGCGTTGCAGCAACGAGCCATATTTCAGCTATTACTTAATATTGAATGAACCACTTTGCGTAAAAAAGGGTTTTGGATTGGTGGGTAGCGTGTAGAACTATCAATCGAGGGACAGTGAATTAAATACGAACCACGAATCACGAACCAGTTTCTATTCCCGGAATCCCGGGATTCTAAACCCTAAATTCTTGGATTTTATTCATAAGCAAATATAAAAATTTTCAGCAACTATAAATGCAACTCTCTACTCTCTCTAATCTCTCTACACACTTTGAAAGTCTATTTTCTAGTTTGTTTCGGTTGTGATATAAGGTCTTTTCCCGTACTTTTGTAGCAGAAATTAGCAAGTTATAAAAATAAAGAAAGTCAGCGGAAAATTACTCTCTTTGCGTGAAATATTGCAAAAAGTACGGGAACAGGGGCCAAACTACAGCATCCGTGATCGAGCAAAATTACGTAGGGCACGACGAGACAAGTGCCTATGAATCATGTATAATTCGGCACCAGATTTCATAAAAGATTGTCGTGCAGAATACGAATTTTGGTCTCGTAACAGATTTTTTGACAGCTCAAAAATTTGTATGAGAAATCATAACAGAATAACCAGAATGTTTTCATCACAGATTGTGCAGAATAGGCCTAAATAGTTTTATAATAATATTTACAAGTATAGTAAATACTGGCTTTAGTTTTTTACTATAAAGTAATATTTTTTTACATCATACTTTTTACTAACAGCTAACTAGTTTATTTGAATAAGAAGTTTTGTTTTCTTCTTTAATTTTTTTAAAGATACATTCATGTTTGTTTGTTTTGCTTAACTTGTTAACATGCATATTTTTATGTTTATTATAAAGTAAAATATTATTTGATATTTAAATATTTTGGTTTTCATTCTTAACCCTTTCAGTGGACCTGCCCAATATATTGGACACGTCGGAAAGTAATTTGTATATATATTTTTCAAATCTTTTTTAAATCAAATCGTTATGTTCTATGAAAATAAATGAACCAACATGATATAAATAAATTTAGAAATTTAAAGATATTTGACATTAAAGTCAGTTGGAGATAAAAAGTCAAATTTATGTTTTTTATCTTTTCATGGTTTAATGCTAATAATATAAGGGGGTTTTAAAAACAAAGATCTGAAGGGTTGAAAAACCAACAAGGTATTAAAAAAATATTTAAAAAAAAAATAGTACAAACTTGCAAAATGGAAGTAGCGCAGGTAAAAATCAGAAGTATGTTTTTTTCATCTCTTTAGGATATAAATGACAGGAATATTACCTCGAAACAATTATTTTGTTCTTAGTTTTGCTTAGCCATTGAAAGGGTTAAATAAATGTTGAACTTTTATAAAATATAAAAAACCATAGCGGTTTTTTTAAACCGCTTAAAACTTATTTAAACTTACTTAAATATAATGTTAATATTAAAAATTTAGAAAATATTTTTAATAAGGATTGAAAAGGCTATGATTTTTATTAATAATATCACAATACCATAATCGTTATTTTTTAATTTAATTTTTTTTCGATCTGATCTTATCATGATGCATATTTTTTCAATCATAAAGTTAACAAGAGTTTCTTCTAAATATACAAAATGGGATTTCAGAATTCGACTTTTTTTTTGGTAATTATGATTTCGTCTTATTCTTGTCTTATAAACTTTTGAGTGTTTTTAAATAAGGATTAAGTTTCGATTTTACTTGAAAACTTAAAAAAGAATATGCAATCGTTTTTGCTAAGACATAGAAATTAAGAGAAAGAGTTTTTAACGGTCCCTGCTTTTAATACAGCTTAATGCCATTATTTGAAAATTTTTGCTTCTTGGGATCCCTAAAAATCCCGGGATCATGAATTTTAAATACCGAAATTTCAAGTAAGTGCGCAAATTTAGAGTTAGAAATCTTAATTATGTGAAGCTTAAAGGATTATTTGATATCTTTCCCCCAGTAGAAGTTACGGTCTTTATAAGTTTCCTTGAAAATTTTACGAAATTTCCGTAATTATTTTGTAATGAATTTATTCCAAAATCCCAAAAATTTTGGTAAAACTCATATACGAAACTTTAGCAAAAATATACTTAACAAGTTTTTGCTAAAAAAAAAACTTTAAAATATAAATAATAAAATTTTTATATATCACAAAGAAGGTCCTAGAAGTCCAAAAAATCTAAATTTCTATATACAGTTAAGGAATGAAAAATTGTTGTTTTTTTTATATTTGGGCATGTCTTGAAGCATAAAAATCTTAATACATTCCCAAAATTTGGTCTAAGACTACATTACAATACGGATTTTATGACCACTTTTCTAAAGCATGTTTATACGAAAATGTGCAACTTTATATGACAAACTTTTCATCAAGTTTCAAACGCAATCAAACAAAATGGATAGTTTTGTTTTATTTTTAAGTATATCTTAAAATAACTCTTTCTATTCTTCTGAAGCCAAAAATAAATACTGAGGATTTTATAACCTGTTTCCTGGAGCATTTTATGACGAAAATGCGCAAATTTATAAGAAAAAAAAATTCATAAAGTTTCAAGAACAATTACAAAATAAAAACATTTTAATAATCAATTGTGATCTATTCTTTGAAATTTTACGTGATTTTTATTGTGAGCTACTTAGATCAAGTTAGTTTGAGGAAGGCAATAACAATAACAACAACAAAAACAACAACAACAAAAACTCTGTATAGAGTCCATCACACAGCAGACTAGACAGCCTGTTTCGGACATCGCTACATTTCCTCTTCAGTAATCTTGAGTGATTCAGATGTGACCAACCCGGAAAAAAAAACAAGAAGCAACTAGAACAGACAGCAACCCTGGTAGAATTAAAGGCTTAATCTAAAAAAGCTACTACTTTAATGTCATATGATTAAGTGGCCGATGAGAACGTTAAAATTCTTACGAATTTGTTCGAACAAGTGTCAAATCATATGAGACTTTAACAGTGGATTGGTCACAGCTGAATCACTCAAGACTATTGAAAAGCAAATGTAGCTAATTCCAAAACAAGCTGTCTAGTCTGCTGTGTGATTGACTCTATACAGAGTTGTTGTTGTGTTTGTTGCCTTCTTTAAACTTACTTGATCTAAAAAGCTCACAATTAAAATCATGTAAAGTAATTAAGTAATTTTTATTTTTAAATGTCTTAAAATATGCCTTTCTCAACATATTCCCAAAATTTGGTCTCAGACCTCTTTCAAATAATGATTTTATGACCACTTTTCTAACGCATATTTTAACAAAAATTAGCATCAATTGTGTACCAAAAATACATGACAATTTGAAATTTCACATTTAAAACAAAAAAGGGCTCAATTTAAGGCTTAATTGTGCAAAGACAATAATACATAGAGACTTGAAATTTGTTTACGTAAATAATACAAAATCAGTATTCTAAAAATGTTTCATTTTTTTTAATACTTCATCTTAACCTTCAATTATCCACCCTCCTTATAATCCCATAAATACAAACCCTGATTCCCCAAGACTCACACTGTATTTTTGGCAAAATATCCAACATATTTTAAATTAAAACATTATTTTATTTATTTTTAGTGTAATTTACGACCCGTATGCTATGAACGCATAGCACCACCTCTAATACTGCTAGACAGATGTTTCCTAGTTTTACTGAAAAACGTACGATGAAACTCACCCAAATCTCCATTCTGATAGGCGTTATAACAGGGCACTGTCTTATAGGTAGGCGTGCCTTAAGAATGGGGGTGGTATGCTAATGACTTCTGCAGGAGTTGCAGTAATGAGGAAGAGGAGGAGACGGTATCACATATCCTCTGTTCATGCCCCGTGCTATCCTGCAGAAGACAACTTGTTTTTTTATGATCTCAGGGATCTTAGGCGTCTACTGCTTTTTATTATTAGTACAGGTAGGTTCACGTCAGTGCTTGGGAGAGCAGGAATGCAGGAATAGATGCCCTGTGGTATCACAACGGACGAAATATCTGGTCTATATAGGTCGCCAACTTAACCTAACCTAACCTATGACCCCTATTAAATAATTAAGTCCATTTATTTACTTTAATTTACTTTATTCACACAATTTCAACGATACGAAAATTCACTTTTTTAATAACAGAAAATAAAAATGAATTCATAGTGGATCCCCTGGAGTCAGGGTGGATAATTGAGGGTTAAATTGTTTGTTAGGGTTTTGACTACAACATTCACTAGAATTATTAAGTTTGGCTACAATTTACTCTCCCTAATTTTACACTATCATTTTCAACCACTAAGATCCCAATGGGTAAGAATTGTAGTGAAGGTGGAAGGCTCAGATATGTTAAAATATAAATTGTATTGCTGTAGAAGCTAGTCATAAAGAGTTTAGAAAAATTACCTGAAATCATACCCGTAAAAAATTTTGAGAACATTGCAATATAGATCTATTCCGTGGGTTACTGCTTTCATCAGATCCTTTTATATCTTCTCTTAGAAAAATATTGAAAAAAAAGAACAGAATAATGATAATGAAATCAATGAATTAATTTTAAATGAAGATCATGATACGAATGATGACAATATTGATTTAATTTCTGTTTTTGATTTTTCTGACTTTGTGTCGAGTGACTCTACGAATTATTCTGATAAGGGTCAATGATTTTCTCTGCTGTTTTCTCTCATTCTTACAATTTGTGTAAAATTTAAACAACCCCATGTATTAAAAAAATTATTTTTAACAAATAAACTTAATTGAATATTGTGTGGGAGGCTGTTGAAGGACGTGGCTAATCTGAATAAAAAATTGTATATGATGATTAAGTGAAATAAGACAAAAATAGACATGTTAATTTCCTTTCTTATACTTTATACAGCTGGAGATATAGCACTTTAATTCTTAATTTTGCATGGGAGATGGGCAAAGGGCTTGGCAGATCTTAATAAAATTTTTATAAGGTAATTATGTGAATCAAGTAAATTAAAATTTAACTATTTTTGTTCATTATACTTTCTACACCTGGAGATATTGCACTATAATTCTTCATTTTGTGTTTGAGGTGGGATAAGGATGTGGCTTATGTTGATTACAATTTATATATGATAAATCTTTGAATGTAGTTAATACAAAAATAGCTAATTTCCTTTCTAATTCCTTTTACAACTCGAGATATTGCACTTTTATTCTTCATTTTGTATGGGAGGTGGGTGAAGGGTGTGACTAATATTGATGAACTTTTTAAATGGTCATTTTATGTATCCAATCAATAAAAAAATTAGTTAATTTGGTTTTAACACTTTCTACACTCAAAAATATTTGTGTGTAAATATTACTAATAGCTGCGTCCATTCAACGAATTTTATTCGTAGTTTTCAGCCAGGAGTAGGATTCGTATATTTGTACATATTAAGAATATTTTATTCGTATTCCTAAAAAACCAAAGTATTGAAAAAAAAATTCTGTCTGAGCGCTGGTTTGAACCTCTGCTCTTTAGCTTACGGGCCACGCACTCTACCAGTAGGCTACAGTCACTTTACAATCATACAGTTCCTTATGTTCTGCAGATGTTCGACAAACAAGGCTGAACGATTTCGGTTTTTTATTTTGTAAACTCTACTAACTATTCGTACATTTTACTAATAATTTGTACAGTCAGCCTCCGAATGAATTGTTTCTACTAATATTATTATTCATTCGTAAATAGTACAAAAGCATTAGTAAATACTACGAATGTAATGAAAGAAATTACGAAGTTATTCGTACGAGAAATTTACGATTATTTTTATTTCTATATACACAATTATTCGTACAATGCACTAATACGAATCGATTTGTTTTTGTTTACGAATATCATTTATATTCGTAGATACTACATCAGGTATTAGAAAAATTCTACGAAGGAATTCGTAAAGATATCACAATAAAAATACTTTGTATATTGTACGAATATTTGTAGAATGTACGAATATTTTGTTACTAATATCATTCGTAGAAATTTTACTAATAAATTGCGTTCTTTTTTATGTAACTAGTTTCAATTACACACGTAATAGTTTCTTATCATATTATTTATTAAGACTTTCTTAATATCTTTTATTTTTTTGGCATCATTGTTAGCTTTTTGAATTACATAAACTCCGTAAAATAATTTTAATCATAGGGATAAGTGGGGTAAAGTGGGAAATGACACTTCCCGGGCAAACTATCAAAGTACAGTTGTCATGCGCTACTGACATCTGTTAGCTACGACCGTAAGCGAACCTTTATGGTAGGTATGTATTATAGATAATAAATATAATTGATAGCGGCATAATGAAATTACCTTCAAAATGCCAAGAACTTATTGAAAATTTAACAATAAATAAGATAGTTTTAACTTTGCCTTCAATTTCATGCAAAAAAATATATTTCTTTTTACTACGCCTAATAGAATTGAGAAAAGGTATTTTAATTCAAGTGTTACTTTTAATTTTAAACTGATACCTATAGTTTTTTTTTAAATTCTTTATAGGTATTTAAAAAAAAATAATAGGTAAAGCTTTTGTTGTTTAGTTAATGTCTGTTTTTGCGCCTTCTTTTAATAGTTTGTTTTCATTACAAAAATATTGTTGTTTTTTTTTAAATAGAAGCTGTTAACATCTTGAGATATTAAGCTGCAATTTACATTTTAATGATTTTGGTTCATTAGTATTTTTTTGCAATTTATAGAATCTGAAACGGACTTAAGCACACTTTGTGTCATATCTCTGATCAAACAAACAAATCAGGTTTAGTTTATAAGCTTTTGCCAACCCGATCACCGGCTTAAAGGTTTGTTTAAAATACCGGTTAGTTATTAAATATATAACGTAATTTTTCTTATTTTCTGCTATTCGCTTTAATTGTTATCATAATTTCAATGTAAATTTATAATCCGTTTCTATTCTTTTTTGCTGCTTGTTTTATATCTCTTCTTTTTTTTATAGAGTAAAATAAATAGTATTAGAGCTAGCTACAAAGGCAATAATTTACAATAATCTGAATCAGATCATATTTGTATCTGGAATCAGAAAAGTTATTTAAGACCAAAATAGCATTGATGCAATTTAAGAAACTCTTTAAATATCTATTATTCAATGTTTAAGATTATTAGCAGTAGCAACACGTCGCACAGTGCTTTGTCCCATAGGCAAAATTAAAATAAAATAAAAAGCTTAGAATATTTATGGCATCGAAAACTTTTGGGATTTTTTATTTGGAATTCCCAAAATGCAAAAGTTTGATAGAGTGAACAATTTTTTTTTTAAGAATAGGTAATTTTTTATTTTTGATTTTAGTACATTTTAAAAGGCTTAAATAGAATATGTAAACAAGTTTTAGAATTTTCACCCGGAAATGTAAAAATGATATGAATTTTTTAAGACATATTTCCTAAGTTTCAGAAAAAGTTGCAAAGACCTAAGTTTATGGTACTGCCAAAATTTAAAACAAATAAGTTTATACAATTGTTTTTTTTATTACTATAAAAAATGAATCAGATTTTGTTGTAGTGTATAATTTTTATTACATAGTGACAAAAACTTACCAAAAATTGAAAGAATATTTTTTTTTTGGCGGAAACCCTAAAGTTTTTCAAACTTTGAAAAAATTAAAAAAATATATAAATAAAAAGTAGGCGATTTTTTTATTTTTCATTTATATACTTTGTTAACAAATCTAACCACAAGTAAAAAAAAAGTTAAGATTTTTAACCGGGAATTTGAAATTTTGTATTTTTTTAAAACATCTACATTTTTTAGTTTTACAAAGACCAAAAATATGATGAAAAATATTTTTTCCAAGTAAAGGGCTCCAGCGACGTTCAATGTTCAATTCAATTTTTGCAAGCTGTGCAATTTTATTGACTGTAGGTCTGTTTGAGAACTTTTACGAAAATTCCAAAAAGAATAATTTACGGTGGAGGGGTGGGATGCAGGGCAGGGTGGTGCGTGCTTTCCGTCTAAATGACCAAAAGCGAATAAAACATAAAAATATTTCAGAAGTTTTGTTTTATTATAAAAAAGATATTGAAAATGTTATTCTTCAAGAATGTGTTTTTTTAAAAATTATACAAATAAAAATGGTTCATATTTAGAAAAATTACTGAATAAGTTTAAATAAAAATACCAAACAAAAATCACTCAAATATTTAAAGAAAAAACAAGAAAAACAAAAGAAGAACCGCTGTTTAACTTCAAATACCGTTATCTTTAACAACTGATTGGTGATTCTGTCAATTATTGAAAACGAAAAATCGCCCAAAAAAACGAAAAATCACCCAAAAACAAAAAAATTATGAAATTTCTAAGCCTTGACAAATGTACCAAATCAGAAAATAATGTACCAATGTACCAAGTGAAAATAAAGGTACCAATTTTGGTACAATTGTACCAAAGTGGCAACCGTGCAAGTAATCAACATTTGTTTGTAAACAGCTGATTCATGTTTTCCTTTTTGTTTTTCGTTTCATTGTTTTCCCTATGTTTCAACTCATTTACTCCGTGAACACACTGCACTTTGTTGTTGTGTGTGCTACTAATAAGCTGACGATATGACTTGTTATTTACATTTTGCTATTTTCCGTTATTTTTTGTATTTGAGCAAGAGATGAGAGCGTGTTTATTTCAGTTTAAGGTGATCATTTTCTAATAATTTGCGATTGTTTTGAAGTTTTCACCATTTTTTTTATCAATAATATTTGAATTAATTGTGGAATTACCACTAAAACATTAAATTAATTAAATTAAATTAATACCTAGTCAATATTGAAATAACCTCGTGCTGCAGTAGTCATTATAATCTAATAGTGAGCCCTCGTGAGTTAAATAATCTCACTGGTTCATCTCGTTCGTGAGTTAAATAATCTCATTGGTTCATCTCTATATATATTTGCATAATAAAACTATTCTGTTAAATTTATTTACTAGTTGTGAAGCAATATTTTTCGATAATGACAAATTGTATTATTAATTCCGATATAGTTGATTTTTGGTTATCAGTGTCTTCGAAAAATAAAATCCCCGAAGTATATGAATTTATAAAAGGCAAAATTGGGAATTCAAGTCTTGAAAAAGAAGTGTTGTTAAGAAAAATTAAATTGTTTGACAATAATATAAAAAAATATTGGAGCGAGAGTAGATCCAATAGACAATTCTTCGATAAAAAGTATTCTAAGTGGTTGAATTGGAAATTTTTCTACCCAGACAATGTAAGTTTTATATTGATATTCTTTTTAATCTAAGTAAAAAAGTTAAACTTTAAAGCTAAAATATTTAGGAACCAAGCACGAGCAAAACTTCCCAACATAAAATATCTATTGTATCTGACAAAGAACAACTAGAAACAATGGAATCTTCAATAGCATCAGATATGGAAACAAACGTGTCACATACTACAAATGAAGAAATAACTAAATCTGGTAGAAAAAAGAAAGTATTCAAAGTTCTGTTAGATCAAAAAATAGAAAGATTTCAGAATTGATTGAAAATTATTCTTTTGAAGAACTTCAATATGCAGCAGACAAATTAAGAAAGAGGTGTACTAATAATTTAGACAGCACTAAAGCAGATGTAAAATGCATTTCTATTGAAAAGTCATTGGCGCTATACATGGATTTGGATTTGTCGGAACGAAAATATAACGTATTGCGGGAAGCAATTAATGAGCTTCATCCACACTGTTTGCCATCATTATATGCGTTAAGAAATGAAAAATTAAAATTCTTACCCCCTATTGCAACGACTGAAATTTCAGCAGAGGTTGACTTAAAATATTTAATGCGTAAAACGGTGGAAAGTGTGATTAAAATTTGTAATACGGAACAAAAATGTACAAAGCTGTCCCTAATTTGCAAGTGGGGCATGGATGGTAGCTCTGGCCATAGTCGATATAAGCAAAAATTTGAAAACGAAAATAGTTCCGACGAGTTCATTTTTTTATAGCCTTTTTCCCTCTGAGGTATGTAAATTATTATACACAGATGTACATTTATACGTGCATTCCACAATTATCCTTTTATATTTAAAATTTCTATTTTTTTCAGAATGGTAAATTTAGACTCAAAGGAAGTATTATGGGTAAATAAAACGCCATCTTCCACAATGTATTGTAGACCCCTTAAATTTATATTAACAAAAGAGAATCCAGTTTTAATTAAGCAAATGCACAACGATTTTATTGAAAAATTTAACAATTTGGAGTGTTGTGTAATTGATACAAATGGTTCAACTGTTGAGGTGTCTTACGATATGCACTGCACAATGATAGATGGTTCAGTTGCAAATATTTTGAGTGACACAAACTCAGCTAGTAGGTGCTTTATATGTAATGCAAGCCCAACAGAATTGAACAATATTAACATTATTAAGGACCCTTGCATTAATAATTATAAATATGGACTTTCTACACTCCACTGCTGGATACGCTTTTTTGAATGCATATTGCACATTGCTTACCGTCTTCCTTTAAAAGTTTGGAGAGTCAATAAGGAAAATACCTCAATTTTTTTCACAAAACAAAAAAATAATTCAAAATGAATTCAAAACACGGACTGGATTAATAATAGACCAAGTAAAAACGGGATTTGGAACTACTAACGACGGAAACACGGCTCGACGATTTTTTGAAAATAGTGAAATTTCTGCTGAAATTACGGGGATTGATAAAAGTCTTATTGATAATTTTGGCATAATATTAAGAGTTCTATCTTGCGGAATCTCGGTTAATGTGACAACGTTTAAGGAGCTGCTAAATATTACTAGAAACTCATATTTAATACAGTACGGCTGGTATAACATGCCAAGTACTGTTCATAAGGTTTTAGTGCATGGGTGCGATGTTCTGGAGTACTTCAACTTGCCAATAGGTAATAAAATATTAAAAAAAAGTTTTACACATTTTTTAAAACTATTTTTATTCTAGGGTCTGTGTCTGTCAGAAGAAGCCTTAGAAGCCAGTCATAAAAATATAAGGAATGTGCGATTATCCCATACAAGAAAAACGACGAGAGAAAATACAAATAGAGATTTAATGGCTCATTTGTTATTAATGTCGGATCCGGAACTATCGTCACTTAGGTCAACAAAACACATTAAAAAAAAATGATGAATTCAAAGAAATTAAGAAATGCATTTTGAAAGGAAACATCATAGATTACAATTAAAATTAATTATCTTATTTGTTGAGCAAATTTAGAAACAAATTTATTTATGACCCTTTTTAAAGAGAATATTAAATTATTTGCATTTTGATCACAAATGTAGCTAAAATTTAGTTTATGACAAAAAGGATATATTGGAGATGGTCATGTCTTTGTATCGAATAAAGCAAAATTTCTCAGAGAGCTCAAAAATATAGTTTTATAAGTTGTTATTAGTTTATAGTGCATTTTGATCACAAATGTAGCTAAAGTTTAGTTTTTGAGAAAAAGGATATATGGGAGATGGTCATGTCCTTGTATCAAATGAAGCGAAATTTCCCAGAGAGCATAAAAATATAGTTTTATAAGTTGTTATAAGTTTTCAGTGCATTCTGATTACTAATGTAGTTACAATTTAGTTTTTGAGAAAAATTATATATGGGAGGTAGTCATGTCCTTGCACCGAATGAAACAAAATTAACCACTAAGCTAAAAGACATATTTTAACAGATAGTTACCAACTTTAGATTTATTCTATATACAATTATAGCTAAAATTAAACTTTTAAATTTAAAGATGTATGGGAGGTAGTCATGTCCTTGCACCGATTTTTCCGAAACTTCGAATTTTTCTTAATTAACATATTTTGAACCAGCACACCAAATTTCATTTTTCTGCGATAACTTCTAAAACATTTCGGTTATTTACGAATTTTTCATCATTTCCGGTTATTTATAGTTCATGTGTAAAGTATTTGATGCAATCCTTTGTGAACAAATGATATTTTGTGAACAAATGATATTTTGTGAACAAATGAAATTTTGTGAACAAATGATATTTTGTGAACAAATGATATTTTGTGAACAAATGATATTTTTTGAACAGAATACAAAATAACTTAGTTAAAAATTGTCGCTAATTTTATACTGTGTTTAATAAGAAATTAGTTTTAAGAATTTTGAATTTAAAATCGTTTGCTTTTATGCCCACTTTATTTTGCAAAATAATTGATAAGCAAAAAAAAAATATGTTAAATCTTTACTGAGGCCAATAGTCAATGTATGCTCAAGCCATTTCATTTTACTGTCGATTCATACATCGAGATATTTATACGATCTTACAGCTTTACTGCTTTATTTTGTATAACGAAAATGAACACTAACTACAAGCAAGACACGAGAAGCAATAGAATTTTGCATAGAAAAAAGTATTGCTTCTCGTGTCTTGCCTGTCGTTATTTTCGCATTTTCGTTATACAAAATAAAGCTGTTAATCTCAAAGCGCAGTCAACAACATTAGAACAATTGATGACTCCATCACTATTATGAGGATATCTCATACAACAACTCGAACGCAAAACAAATCTGTCTGTATTTATTGTGTTTCCTACTAAGTTGAAAGAAAAATATTTCGATTATTTACTTATTAATTTATTTATTTACTGTTATTGAACTTTTAAAGTTTTGTGAAAACAGAGAATTTATGTAGGATAAGAAGAGTATAGGGCCCAAAACTGATCCCCGGGTAACACCAAGGGAAATGTTGCTAATTGAGCTAAATGATCAATTTAACTCTTTTGATTTAAATGTGTTTTAATTTAACACTTTGCTGTCTGTTGGCCAAATACAAATTTAACCAAGACAGACAAAAACCCCTAAAGCCGAAGAGACAAATAAAAGTCAATATTGTCTAGATGTAGTAATGTTCAACTAAAACTCATCTTATTTTGAGTTATAGTTTGCAAACCATGATCATTTTCAGAACCTCTCTTTTTTCCCTAGTTTTTAGCAAGCAGTGCAAAATAAACTTCCCTGAATTTTATCAGTGTATGCAAATGGTTTGGCCATACAGTTACGTGCATATTAATTAGTCACAGTGGTTTTTGATATGTACAGCAATGCATACAATTTTTAAAACGCCAAAAATTGTAGTAGCAATACTTTTTAGAAAATGCAACTCTGGTACTTTCGAAAACTCCACATAGGCATCACTTTTTTCGACTGCAGAAAAGGTGCAACGCAAACAAAGAAGGCGCATTACTTCTGCTCGATAAGATGCTCTCAAAAAATCCACATAGTTCTGCAAATGAAAAAAAAGTGACTATATATGGCAAAAATGAAATGGCACCATCCGTAGATACCATTAAGAGACGTTTGCGCAAAGCCGGACTTCTTGGAAGGATTTCACAGAAGAAGTCTCTATTATCTGAAAGCAACCGTAAGAAGAGGCTTGAGTGCGCTAAAAAGTATCCTCAATGGGGAACAAAAGAGTGGAAGAGAATATTGTTTTTAGACGAAACTAAAATAAAAATAGTGTCACGCTATGGAAAAAAATATTTCCGCCACCCAAGGTCAAAAGAGTTTAACCCAAAGTACACCCGAGCTACACTGAAGCATGGAGGAGGAAACATTATGCTTTGGAGTGCTATGTCAGGGCGTAGTGTCAACTCACTGCAAAAAATTGAGGGTCTTATGAACCGGTTCCAATATAATGATATTCTGGACAATGTGATGCTGCCTTATTCAGATGAAAATATGCCCGTAACATGCATATTTCTTAAGGACAATGCCCCGAAGCTCACCTCTCGGCTGTTTAAGCAGTGGTTTTCAGATAATCAAGTTACTGTTTTGGACTAGCCATCTTGCATTCCTGACCTCAATCCAATTGAGAACTTATGAAAGGTTGTAAAAAAAAGTGAGCTTGCTCAAGCTTTACGATGAAATAAAAAAGTTTGGGAAGCGCTTCCTAACAGTGTTTGTGAAAATTTAGTGGAGTCTATGCCTCGCAGATGTCAAGCAGTAATTGACAACAATGGTTTTGCTACACAATATTGACAAAATAATAATAATATACCATATAAAATATTAAAAACTCAAGTGTTGTTAATTATATGCACGACTTATTTTATTATGTGTTTATGATTTTTTTCCAGATTTTGAAAAATACTGTCGAATAATTAAAAAAAAGCTTTTACATAAAGGTAATGGACCTATTTAATTTAAATTAGACCAAAACTCAGTGTTTTTCGTAAACAAATTAACGAATTTTCCTAAAGTTTATATGTTCATACGATATAGTGCAGTAGTCCCCAAACACATACTACTACAATTTTCGGATTTTGTGCTTATGTTAGTAGCTCTCTCACTCTCTGCACTGACACAAATTGTTGTGCAGGTAGTAAGCAAGAATTATATTATTATTATTAAAAAACTATTTTTAGTATTTTATTATTATAAAGAAACAAAACTGGGAAGTCTGTTTTTTAATTTGTATCAATTTGTGAATTTTTAAATTCTAATGAGTTCTGAATAACTTGTTCAAGGTTTTCTTTCTCTAGTTTAAGAACTAACGCATTACGTTATTAATTATCCACAAACGAATATTGAAGATCTATATTTCTATAGTGTCTTTAAAAAAAAATATATATTCCAATGTGCTACTGTGCGTTGGCAAACCAAGCATGGCAGTCCTTAAAAAATTTCTACAAATAAAAAAAATAATCATATTCATATTAAAATTTAATTTTGTACAGTGGATAAGCTGATCAAGCGACGTGAACCTATTCGTTTGAAGTCTCAGCGCCAACTAAATAAGAGAACTTCGTACGTGTGATCATGATACAACATGAACCAAGAAATAAAGATCATGCAAAGAAAAGAGCCGCCATATTGTAAACAAAAACAGCTGATAGGTCTGACGTCATCGGTCACAAAATCTTTTGTTTACGATTAGTGATTGGATGTTGAATGTTATTTGTTAAAATTTTAAAGAGTTATCATATAAATGTAATGTGTTTTTATATTAAAACGAAGTGTGCTGTAGCGACATGCATTAATTGCAACAGCAAAAAAAAAACAAATACGTTAGTTTCTACCGTTTCCCCAAGGCAAAAATTGCTTGTAAGCAATGGGAGATTTTTTGTCGGCTAAATGTCGACACTGCAATGACAAGAATCTGTGGAGATCATTTTCTGCCTGAAGACTTCGAAAGAAGGGTCCAAGTTCAAATGGGTAAGTACTTCTACATTTCCACGTAAATATTCTTTTAAAAAATGTTACGATAGGTTTTGGCAAAGCTATGCGCTTAAAGCCGGGCGCTGTCCCAACAGTTATGACCAAGGAGGTGCAGCCAGCAAATGCAGAACGATGTCAGCGAATTTTAAAGCGCGAAAACAAAAAAATCGTAAGTGCTCTGCTTCAGGAGTCGTCGGTCATGGAGAAGTTTTTCCTATAGAGGAAATAGAAAAACTAAACAGGGACGCTTCTATTTCTAACCGCTCTTCTGAGCAGTTACTTCAAGCGAAAATACGGCAGCTATATTCGCAAGTGTAAGTAAAATTTAACCATTTTATGAATTCAATATTTTTAATCTTTTTCTTGGAGTGAACAGCGGTTTGGAAAACCTCGCGTGATACATCTGCCACAAATTGCACAAAGACGTTCCGAACATAAGGCTGGAAGAAGAAGCGGCAGCATCACTTAGTTAGGTATATCATTTAAGCGAAGGCGGTTCGCCAAGCCAACGGAAGAGCTCATGGCGCATATGACTGAGTTGGAAAAAGTGTTCAACGACGTAAATGGCGACGGGCTGCTAATAAGCAAAAATTATTTGCAGACGCACATTACTAGTGCAGAGCGTGTTATTTGTGACAACAAAATAAAGAAAATGTTTTTCCGCGCACGAATGTTTTTTAAAATAAGATTATTAAATAAAGAAATTGTGAACAATTCGATGCAGAGGAAAAGAAAATTGAACAAAACAGTTTAATAATAAAAACAAAGTGAACATCCAATTTTGTATTCTATTTATTTGCAGTTTTTCTTTTTACAGCGTTCTTAACATTTAGTTACTGCATGGAAATATAAACAAACAAAGTATTCAAACACTTTTTTCGTGAATTAAACTTATTAATTTTATAATTTTTTACTTTTATCCGAGTTTTCACATGTTTTGCATGCAAAACATATGCAAATTGACAGTTTTATAGCATGCTTGTGACCGATGACGTTGCACGAAAAATTACTTTTTTCTCGCACTGCTCTTTGCGTGATCTTCTCTTATTGGTTCATGATGATACAAAGAACTACAGATAAAGTATTGCGCATGTCCGCCATCTTTGCTGTGACGTGCAAGGTGCTCCTTGGTTAAAACGTAGTCACAATTTATTCATAGGGTATAAAGATTTTAAAATGCCTACATTTTCTTATGAAAACTTGTTTTACTGATATGAAATAAATATTGTTATATAAAGCACATGTCCAAAATAAAGTAAATATATTTTTAAGTACTGTTTGTGAAGAAAAATTTGCATATTTTGTAGGGGTGCTTTTTTCCCTTTTGACCGATTTACACAAAAAGCGGCTACGTTGCTTGATGTGCTTGACAGAATTTTGACTGTTTGTTCGTTTTCATTTTGCTATCTTCGTCACTTTTCTACATTTTCTTTTGAATGTATTCATCAAGTGTCACATTTGATGAGCACCGATGACGAGGTGCGCAGTAAATTTTGTATGTTACGCCGGGAATACTTTACCTGTAGCTCTTTGTATCATGCGTGTGATCGTGTCGGTGTAATGTTTGAATTCGAACTCAAGTTCGCGAACTCTGAAATGGGGACCACTAATATACTGTACCCATGAAACAAAGATATACAGATAGATTACTCCGTGCGCAAAAAATTAAATCTTCTGCGCACTACGTCACTCGAGCTTGTCAGTTGTAACACGTGGTGCATACATACAAAAGAAAATGTAAAATAGCAAAAAGTAAACACAAGCAGCAAGCGGCAGAATTGCAAGCATTTAAGAAATATTGCATTCATTTAATTCAATTTCTAATATTGTGCACTTATAGTACGCATAAATTATAATTTTCAATTATATTTTATGTAATTAAAATTAGTACTAAAGTTTTAGATGCTTTTGATGAGAATAACAACGATTTTAATGCGGGCCATAAAATGAATTTACAATTTTTTCAACAAACGAAACAACAAACGAGAAGAACAAGAAAATGAAAACGAAGCAATCAAAGTGCTGTCAAACACATCAAGTAACGTAGCTAATTTTTTTTGTGTAGGAGCAAAATGGGAGAAAACACCCTATTAAATATACATTTCTTTTCAATAATAGTACTGAAAAATAAATTTGCTTAAATTTATTTATAAATATATTTATAATGTAATTAATTTCATTTCAATAAACCCAGTTTCAATAAGAAAATGTCAATATTTTTTCATCGCTATAAATAAATTATCCCCTTAAAATATATTGTGACTACGTTTTTATTTAGCCACTTTGACAAGCTCGAACTACGTCACAACAAAGATGGCGGACATGCGCAATACTTTATCTGTAGTTCTTTGCATCATGTACTGTACCTAATTAGTTGGACGGAGCTGTACATCAGGCTGGGTCGATTTGCAAACCTATGTTACCTGGGTGACTTTCGGATCGGGCAAAAGAAAAAGGCGACGATAGGAGTGCACTTTACCCTATAACATCTTCAATTTTGTAATTTTTTCAAAAAATTTTTGTATGTAAACGTGCACAGCTAGAACAAAAATGACAACAGAAAAGAATCCTCGTACTCGATTAAACCTAAAAACTGTCTCACATTTATACGTTATTATACAAAAATTTATATTAAGAAATTCCAAAAGAAAAATTTTTACAAAATTTAAGATATAATCATTAGGGCGTATCGAAAAATTTAGATAGTATTCTAAGAGGTCTCAAAAGTTGCTTAGGGTGGTCAAGATCTACCAAATAAAATTTAAGGAAAAAATAAGGATGTCTTTCTCTCCCGCAAGGACAAAGTTGTTTTTTGAGAGAAACAGTAAAAAATCACGATATCAAAATGCTTTGATTTTTGTCAGAAAAACTACATATGACTTAAAGTAAAAATTAATAAATAATTTAACTAATAATATCCCGCTAAACACGATGCTTTGCTCGATTTTTACCCAAAAGCTCCTGTGTGAAGGATATTCGAATCTAAAGGTACATTCGAGGTAGCACAGAACTTTTGATTCCTATCTGATTGTCTAAATTTTGGCGATTTTGATTATTGTGCTGACGTTTTCCATAAATTTGGCGAATTAATAATTTGCATAGTTTTCGCATATGCATTTTCTTGTTTTTGAGAAATGTAAACTTGAATGCAATTTTTTAACTTTTTCAAAAAACTTAAGATAAGGTTTTATATCTCGGGCACTAGAAGTGGTACCGAAGATAATTTCCTTAATTTAGATTCTTCATATATTTCTGAACAACACCCTGTCCAAAAGAATCAATTTATAACATCAGGTTAAGACCACGATGTTTTTTCCTATTTCGATTTCTTAAAAAAATTTTCCGTCCAGCATGAATTTTTATTATTTCGTTAAAACACCTCAACTTAGCATTCACAAAAATTTTATACTAAAACTTTGAGTTTCTGAACTTGCCATTCGATGGGTCTCAATTGACCTAACAATTTTTGTTTAGAAGTGTTTTAATGAAATAATAACCACAGAGGAAATATGAACAAAATTGTTACATTTCATGCTTGAAGTAGCGTTTTTTAAATATCAAAATAGGAAAAAAATCGTGTCCTTTTCCTGCTGTTTTATAAAAGATATTTTTAGACAGGGTTTCATTCAAAACTATTTGCAGAATCCGAATTAAGAAAATTATCTTCGGTACCACTTCTAGTGCCCCAGATATAAAACCATATATTATTTTTTTTGAAAAAGTTAAAAAATTGCATTGAAGTATAAATTTCTTCAAAACAATAAAATGCATATGCAAAAAATATGCAAACTATTAATTTACCATATCACCAGGACCTTTTGGGTAAAAACCAAGAGTAGCATCGTGTTTGCCAAGATATTGTTAGTTTAAGTTTATATTTACTTTTGCTTTAACACATATGTAGTTTTTCTTACAAAAATTAAAGCATTTTGAGATCGTGATTTTGTACTGTTTTTCTGGGAGAGGAAGATATCCTTATTTTTTTCTGAAATTTTGTTTGGGAGATCCTGACCACCCAATGCAACTTTTGAGACCTCGTAGAATATGAAATTCGAAAAGAATTGTAATTCGATACGCCCTAATAATCAAATCATTGGTGCGTGTGTATTTTTGACCATTACGGGTGAACCACTGAAGCTATCCACCTTATATTCACAACATGTGTTCGTGTGGTCCTCCGAAATTTTGTTGTTTTTTTAGAGCCCCCTAGGTGGCGCTGTGGTCGATTTTTATCGGTCTTTAAATAGAATTTCTTTTTAAGAGCTTTATTAAGTAAAAATCGATCACAGCCATCAAACCTTGAATTTTGTGAACTTTTTTCTTTAGGAATTTTTTACGATAAATTTTTGTATAAAAACGTATAAATGTGAGACCGGTTTTAGGTGTAATCGAATACGAATATTCATTTCTGGTATCAGTTTTGTTAAGCACGTTTATTTACAAAATTTTTTTGATAATAATTCACAAAATTGAAGATGTGATAGGGTGAAGTGCACCCATATCAATCCCTTTTTTTTAATAACTTTTCATGCCCGATCCGAAAATCGTCCATATAACAACAATTTTTTCACCTCCATACAAATCGACCCAGCCTACTGTACATACATCAAAAGATATAAAAATATTTAGATTTTTAAAACGTGCCGATTTTATGAATACAGAGTACTACACTTGAGACCTTTTTTATTACTTCATAACTTTAAAACGTAACAAATGAACTTATTACCATTTTTTAAAGTAATCTTGTTGAGAAGATAAAAATAAGATATAAGGAAAACTATAAACTTAATTAAACTCTAACTAGTAAAAGAAAGGTGATTAAAAAAAAAGGAAAAATTTTATTTTATTCGTATAATTTTGTATATTTTGTATAAGATAGAAAAAATTGTTTTAATTTGGACAACTTGAATTTAATAACACACGAATGCTTAATTTAAGCTCTTCATTTAACTATTTCGAAATTAAGTCAATACGTAATATATAACAATAACTAATAACACAAAAACTAAGATAGCCAGTCAGCTAATTTGCTAGGCTTACTTTCATGTTTTAAAAGTTATGATAAATGGCTGAACAAAAATGTATATCACTGCTAGCTGATATGCTTGATACAAATCGGATAATTTTGTTTACAAATTTAGTCTTAAGTAGTATTTTGGTATTATGTTTTTAAGAACGAGGTAAATTTGGTAATAAACGGAGCAAGAAAGTGTTAGTTTTAAGGAAAACATTACTTGTTATAGTATTATTTTATATTAATAGCACTAGTTTTAATTGGAAAAAAAATATATCAATTACTGATGAAATTAGAGGCCGAATTAAGGTATAATTCGGTCTTGTTGCATTAGTATGTCAATGAAATATATAAATAAATAAATATATAAATAAATTGTCTTAGATATGATAATTAATACGACTGCTACTGACAGTCTGACAAATCTAAAGCAACAATTATTTTTTGCGATATTAATAAAAGCAATTTCTTTAATCTTTAGAATTGGTTGCTATTGTAATCAAATAGTCGATGGTGTAAAATTTCTTTATCAAAATCTTGTGGTATTTGGCTACTTTTTCATTCGTTATTTTCAATAGTTCCATGATTCACGATTACTTTTTTGTGGAAATAAACATTAATTGGTGTAAGCAAAAACCAAACACTTCAAGTATTTATTAAGACTGACACAAAACTTGATAAAGTTAAAGAGAAATACTAAGAAACTTTTTAGATAATAGAAGGGGGTGGGTGTGGCCTCGAAGACAACATAATTTGAATAAAGTAAATTAATTTTTAAATAGTTTTCTAATAACTTTTCGATATTTTCTTTTTTATGATCAATACATTTTTGCATGCGGCCGTACCATTTGTCATAATATTTATCCCACTCCGCTGGAGACACCCATCAACGGCTTCTCCAGGCGTTGAAAAAGGTTGGCCACACAGTTTGTCATTGATTAGTGGAAACAAAAAGTAGTCATTGGATGGCAAATCTGGACTGCATATCTGTCCTGACCAGAGGCTACATTTTATCACAGAATTCTTTTCAAAATAACAGCTCTTTCATCTTTCAGCCTAAAAAATGGAAAATAAAACAATAAAAGTCGTGGAAAAGGATAAAGTTAAGTTCTCCTGGGGCTTACCCTAAGTAGCAACCTTGTATGGAATTCTCATATAAAACTTTATAAATTCAAAAATAAGCTCACTTTGGACACTAAGTTTTTCATATAAATGTCTTTAATCCACTTGACATATATGATGATGTGCTGGGCCTATCAAAATACATCGGAGATGAATACAATAAAAAAAGAATACAAAATAAATGCATGATGATTAAATTTTAATCTTTTATTTTCTTATTCACACTCTTTACATCTTAATTGTTTTTTAATTATTATTCTCCTATTATTCTTTTAATTCACTTTAAATGTAATTTATTGATTTAGGTTAATTCATTTTCATCGTCATTGTATTTTTTAAAAAATGTTAAATTAAATTGTCATTATAAACCATAACCTTATGTTACTGCCCTTGCCATAAGACATCAGTCTTATTAGAACAGTCTTCGCACAATAGACAAGCAAATTAACGAATGAAGCAGTTTTCGGTCTACCACCACTTTATCCTAGCCATCAACTCTATGTGGAGGAGTTTAAAAATGTCTAATCCCTAGATAGAATCTATCTATACTCTATCAGATACTGCAAGTATAAACTATAATACTACACATCAAAATCAACATACTCACGCATTCGGTACTAAAAAAAGAAATAACTTAGTTGTGGCAAGATGCAGTCGAGAGGTCATAAAACAACGCTACTTATGTGCAGGTCCTAGGGCCTATAATAATTTACCAGAACTGATTAAAAATTATAATAAAGTTAAAAAATTTCCCGTGTGCTTGACACCAAAAACATTCTCATATCTTGAAAACTATAGAAAGTCCTTGCACAATAAAGTTTTGCTTAAATTTTTAATCTCATTTCAAAAGAGGCCCAAAAAATTTCTGTTTCTTGCAAAAACGGTGCAAAAGTTGTTTTTGTCGTAAAAACAATAATAACTGAAAACTGCATTTTGTATACTCTTTTATATGACGTATCATTTTTTACAAAAAACTGTTTCTTTGAAATTGATCGGCTCAAGCGAATAAGAAATTGAAAAATTATTTCAGAAATTTTTTAATAAGTATGGCCCAAAATACACTGTAGTGCTCAGTCTGCGTGAAACCGGGTTTCTTAGGCAAGGGAGGTGAGGCAGGCGACGTGAGGTGCGTGAAATTTCACTCACAGAAAAAGCTGTAGTGACCCAGTGGCCATTTTAGCTAGCGATACGCAAAAGAATGCATGCTAGTAGTGCTCTTATTGGCGTCAATATACCTTCCATGATTGCTGCATTGATGAGTGCTTCTGTAAGGCCTAACTTTTGAAGGTTTGGAATCTTTTCCTGTTATTTTATATGAAAATTTTTTTTTAAAAATTTTTAAAAAATTATATATGATCAGATCAATTAAAAAAAATCAAATCTTTAAGAAAAAACATAAAAAAAAATATTTTTTTTTTGTCCGAGTTGGGACGCGAGCCCAGGTCTCCGAAATCTAACACATTGCATATCACATTATATGAAAACTTTTATATGGAAAAATTCTAAGTCTTTTCTATTATTTTTGTATGAAGAAATTTTTTAAATGGACAGAAAAATTTGTAAAAAAATGTAGATTTTAAAAAAATACAAAAAAAAAAATTTTTTTTGCGCCGAGCTGGGTCGCGAACCCGCGCTCCCGAAAACTTACTTTCATTTGTAATGATGCAAAATAAGCTGATGTTTATTAACAACTGAGGTGGACGAGTGGGTAAGATGCCAGACCGCCAGCTGAGAGGACGCTGGTTCAAATCTGGAATTGGTCAAAAGTTTTTTTATTTCAAGTTGATATTTATATTGCTTTTCTTTCAAATGTACATTCTAAAGAAGGGCTTCTAGCAGGCTTCTTTAGAGTCGCGAGAGCGGAAGGCCTAGAAAATTTTCTCGTTTCATATAAAAAAGCTTATGGGCTTGGAAACGAGCACGGAAGGGCTAAGAAATCCATATGATGGCCTGCTAGAAGCGCTTCAAAGACCTGCTTTTGCCCACTGGGGACGATGGACTGACACGTACACATAAGCGAAGTAATCATATTTTACTTAGGGGATGCCTACACCAATGCAATCAAACACAGTTCATGTACACAAAACAAAACTGGTTTCACGCAGACTGACCAATACAGTGTGCTTTTGAATAACTGATTGCTCACGCAGACTGAGCACTGCAGTGTATTTCGGGCCTATGACAATGATTTGTCCATTTGCCTTTTTGATGAAATAATAAGTTAAAAGTGTACTGTTTCGCAAGAGATCAAAGGCCTGAAAATCAAAACCATCCGTAATGTTGCTCAATTTTCATTAACAGGTTCTAAAGTAGGTTCTAAAATATTGGCTTCCAATTTATCGAATGTATGTACAGCACTTCTTTTGTATTTGCCTTTACCTGTTACCTCTGCGTCGACAAATCGTTCATTTTTAAAGCTCAAATTGATAATATCATATCTACGCAGTACAATGTGCCAATCGCGTTCAAGCGGACTTTCTATTTTCAGCATAGAACACGTATTGGCGAGCTAACTCGATTTAGACAAAGTTGTTCAAGAATTTTCTAACGCCAAAAACCGCACATTTTGCGTTTTTGGTCATAATTAATGGCGTCAGCAAATTCTTTAGGTAACAGAAACAAAATACAAAAAAATTTAAACTTAACATTTTAAATTCTTCATTTCAGCAATAAGAAAATAATTAATGTCATTTATTCAAATAATAAGTAAGTTTAACTTTTTTAAATAGACTTTTTTTGGATGTTTTCTGTTTACATACTTTGTGATAAAACCGAACAATGTTTACATACTTGTGATATAATATTCAATATAAATTTTATTTAGGGTATTCACAAGGTGTGCTATCATGTCATAATGTCGTATTGTCTTAAGATTTTACACTAGTTTAAACATTTCATTGTTGCCTTCCATATAAGATATTACTAATATATTACAACTCTGAAAGCTATGTTTATCGAAGTTTCGTAATCAAACAGCTGTTTCTTATATGCATTTATTCATCTTGTAAATTAAGTTGTAAAATTTTAGGAAAATATGACATGATAGCACACCTTGTGAATAAGACATCTGCATGAATGCATTCGTTAGCAGCTTCAACACATTTGCTACGAAAAGAAATGTTTATACTCTTTCACTCTCAGCTACCCATTACGAATGGACACAAGTAAACGTAAAAGGAAAAAATTTGCGTATTGTACTAAAAACAGTAAAGCACTGAAAATGAAATTAACTTAAATTCTTGTGTTATTCTGTGAGTAATATTTCGGTACACCAAGTACTTGTAGTGAATTAATTACACGCACAGCCATGTACATAGAAATTGAGTTGAGAAAACTATTAGGAAACTAAATGCAAGGGATTTTAGGAAGCTTTGAAACTGAGAATGATATATATGAATACGAAAATTATATTATTTGAGCTTTGAGGGAAAAATATACGTTAATTAGCAATAAATAATATAAAGAAAATGTTTATAGAATTTTTTTTTAATTCGTATTATATTTGGAGAATTTGTAAAACGAAATAAATATTGTTTTTATAGTTTTATAAAAAGTATAGTATAGTTTTTTTTTTGTGTTTATTTATACTTTCAACTTGTATAACGATTGTTACAATTAAAAAAAATCTGAAAATGAATTTGTTAATGCATAAATAAAATAAAATTAACAAAATAATTTGTAAAATTAATCAATATTCATTTGCATTAAAAAAAATTAATAAAGAAAATAAAAAGTTTTCAAACAAAATTAACATATGAAAATAAAATAAGAATAATAAACCAAATACATTTAATTTTTCAAATTTCATCCATTATTTCTAGTACGAGCTTGCTATTTTTAGCATTTGAATGCAAACACATAATTTGGTAAATAGTTACAGGATTTGATCCTATTAAGGTACGTTTTTCTGAAATTAAATGACGCGCCATTGAGAAAGTTCTTTCCGATGCAGCGCTACTTGCTGGCATCACTAATATTTTACAGCTCATTTTGTACATTAACGGAAACTCTGATCTATGCAAAAACCACCATTGCAAGTTCGTTTGTTATTTTATCGTCAGTACTTAAAACTGCAACTGGTTGAACAAAATCTTGAAAAAGTTGGGCATCATAACACAGTACAACATTTTTCAGTTCATTGATTGCCAACTCAATTCTGAGAAGTGTTTGTTAAATTAGACCCAAAAAGAAGAATTTCTGCATCATTCGTTTTGTCTTCTTACCTGCCAAAATATTTTTAATATAGATTTGAAGTTAGTAACTATCGTATAGGGGAATTTTTCACGTTTTAGGCTCTTTTGTTTGACATAACTCGAGAACCACTAGTCCGATTTAGCTGAAACAAGTTTAGAAAACTTAAGAATTACAATCCTTCTAACATTTTTTTCCCCTTTTTCTATGTGTGCAACACTTTCGAAGTTAAAAATGAATGTATGAAGGGAAAAAATATTTTTGGCCTAAAAATTAAAATTTTTTTTTTTAAATTCATAAAAAATCCAAAATGGAAAAAGAGTCAAATCTAATTACTTTCAATTACTTACCGTAAAGTCACATAAGCTTTGAGCAAAATAAGGCATAGATCATGAAAATCGATGCACGCGTTTCTCATTTATTCACAATTAAGTAAATGTATGAATTTCAAAAATTTCCTCGAGATATGCACAACAATATTTGGAGAAAACATTGACACCTTTTTATGATTCTGAGAATTAAAAAAAAGGAATAAACAAAAGGTTATTTGATTTTTATGATTGCGTAAGCAAAGCAATAAACGCTTATAAATGTGCGTGAACAATTCAAAGGAAAAACTGAAAGTGGAATTTTTTACTAATTTTGGGATGTCTGGTGACTACCTGTATGATTTTTTTACAGAAATTGCACCCACATTTAACGGTGCTGATTATTTGGAAAATTTTGCACAATTTGAAACGTACAAGTTCTGAATCAGGTATATAGCCAGCCACCCTTAAAATATGCGCCCATTTATAAATACTTGGCAGTAAAATATTGAAAAATACGTAGTTTTTATAGGTGTGCATTGATCGATTCTGTCATTCAGCCAGTGCCGACGAACGCGAACAGTGAAAGTGATTTTTCTCCAGTTTTTTAAAAGTGAATAACAACAAAACATAAAATATATCAATATGGAAAACAACAAAAGCCCAAATTTGGATGAATTTTGTTACGTTTGTGGTCATATCGTCCGAAAAATACAGAAAAAAGATCGAAAAAATTTGTTTACTGAGCAATTCAAAACCGCGTATTGTAATTATTTAGATGAATCAGATTTAAGTGGTGCACATTTTACGCCGAACACAGTGTGCAACAGTTGTTATACTACCCTTCTAAAATGGATGCACGGAAAAAGTAGAAAGTTGTCTTTTATAAAGCCAGTAATTTGGGTGGAAGACCTAACTGGACATGATGAATCCAGGTGATACGCATGCATAAATTTTCGTCCTGGATTAAACAGAAAACAATTGAAAGCAAAAGTATACACTGCTGCATTTACCGCCACACTTCCAGTGCAACGCCCTGCTGATACCGATGCACCTAAACCTCCGAGTGTGGACACCCGATATTGCAAATAATGGATCAGAACCGGTAACACAAATCGAAATGGATTACATTGTGGCTAAGATGGGACTATCACAACAAAACTCGGAATGGTTGACATCATTTTTGAAGCGCAGAAAACTCACACAGCAAAATGTCAGCGCAACATCAGTTGAAGAAAGCATCAGTTTGAAGAAAGCACTGAAGATGAAGACATTGAAATTGGTGAACTCAGTGAAAGAAACACGCCCTTGAATAGTATGTGTATCTCGGATGACGATACAGACTCAGACCATGAATATGAACAACCTACGAAGAAAACAAGATCATCAGAACCACAAGCGTCAACTTTCTACAAGGATGGATATTGCCAATAATTGAAAAAATGTTCTAAATTTTGTTTTTATGCATATTATAATTGCGTATTAATTGCATATTATTTTATTTTCAATAAGTTTTTATAAATACATTTTTTTTTTCATGATAATTTTTTAATTTTTATTTTAAGGGTGGTGGCTATAACTGATTTTTGAAATTCATACCTTTACTCAATTGCGAATAAAAGCGAAACGCGTGCATCGATTTTCATGATCTTTGTCTCATTTTGCTCATAGGTTATGTGACTTTGCGAAAAAGTAACTAGACTTGAAACTTATTATCGTTTTGTATTTTTTATGAATTAAAAAAAAAATATTTTTTTCTTCATGCGCTTATTTTTAACTTGGAAACTGTTGCTTTTATAGGAAAACAATATTTAAACAGATTAAGGGAATTGTAATTCTTAATTTTTTAAAAATTATTTCAACTAAATCGGGCTAGTGGTTGTCGAGCTATGTCAAACAACAGGGCCCAAAACGTGATAAATTCCCCTATACGATAGTACTAAGTTCAAATCGATATTAAAAATATTTTGGCAGGTAAGAAGACAAAACGAATGATGCAGAAATTCTTCTTTTTGGGTCTAATTTCACATACAGTTCTCAGAATTGAGTTGGCAAATCATTTGTTGTACTGTGTAAGATAAAGCTATAGGCATTGGTACGGTTTCATCTTCATCAATTCTTTCAACAGCGTAACTCATCATAATTTTTTTGACTCTTCCCTTATGCAAATTTTCTCAATATTAGTAAGTTGAGTAAGTTTATTTGCTGGAGGAAATATAAAATGGGTAAATTATGTGGTAAATACTTGTATTTGGAAGAACAAGATTTTCTAAATAGTTTTGTAAACGTTCTTTTAAATTTCGCAAAATATCGAGAGCTTCTTCGTTTGAAGTACATAATTTTTCAAATTATATAAAAAAACTAAAACTAAAAGCAGAGTTTAACATTTCTCAGCTTCCAACTTCTGCGATGTTTCTTCAAAATGCTTGAGTAGCTCTGCTATAGGGCTAATGCAACTTAAATTTATGTTATTTATTCTGTGTAGCTCATTCCTATCATTTAAAATATTTTTAATCTTCACCCAATTTCTTTCAATGGAATCAAATAAATAATATATAGTATTCCATCGTGTAGACGAGAAACTCTTAAGTGTTGTTTTTAAAGTCGAATTAGTCCGATTTTTTTTAAATACTTTACTAATTTACTGCACATATTGCACAATTCATGCACTTCAAGCACATCTTTCATAGACTTTTCTAATGCATTGTGAAGCAAATGATTGACACAGAAAATATGTAAACGAATAAAAGAAAGTTATAAGAAATTGCGCAAATTTTTCTAAACCTGAATCTTCAACAATTTTAAAGGATCGACAATTTTCAATGCACAATGTGAATTCCCTAATTATATTTGATATTATGAAAAGTTAATTTACCTTTTTTCCTTTTTTTTTTTTTGAAGAAATTTTATTAAAATAACTAGCTGATATACCCGGTGTTACTCGAGAGTCATTTATATAAGCATTTTAACATACACTTCTCGATTAAATGTTTTTTAAAATCGGGAATAATGAAAAACATGTTGAATTTTATTTGAATTTTATTTTATTTAATTTTATTTATCCATCGTTTGCTAGGAAATTGAACGAACATTGATGCAAAAAAGTTTAGGAAAATTTTTGTTGTTGGTGGTCTATCTCTTGCGGTGAGCTAATTGAATTCAAAGAAGCGGTACGAAAAACAGATTTTAAAAATTAAAAAGAATTTTTATATTTACTCAATGTTAAAGCAAGCACAATTACCTTTTCAACAAAATAAAAATTATGATGGGACTCAATGCGTCCTTGAGATATGGACATTTTAACGTCTAAACAAAGATTTATATTAAAAAACATATTGAACTTTTTAACAAAAAAAAATGTTAATGAAATATATTAAAAACAGCAAAGTTATTGGCATTAAAAGTAAATACTTTGATTTTCATATAATTTTTTTCTCATTATTAGCTATCAATGTTTTATGAAAATTCGTTGTGCTAAAAATGATTGTACCTACTAAAATTTCTAAAAAAAACTGGCAGTACTGCATTATTTTACTTTTTAAAAGTTTGGTAGCAATAGCATTTTCGCAAAATATTTCGCAAAACTTATCTGCTAGCTGCATAAGAACATCAGATATTCTTCTGTAAGCAGAAAATAGCGCCACCTGTCTGTAATCCCAATCGTGTGGGGTTAAATTTGAAGAAACTTTTGCAATAACATATTTCAGCTATTCAACGCAAGGTGTACGTTTAGTTTGTACCCACACATCTTACACATGTGGCGCCATATATCTGTAAATTAAACGCACAGATCAAAACTAATGAAATAATTGTGCTGACCAGATGCGCATATATTTTTTTTATATCGCCATATAGCTTAAACTGATTACATGAAAATATTAACTTTTACAGCATTCTTATTCACAGTCATCTTTTCGATAAAATTGTGATATATATGCAACATTTAAAGTACCATTGATAAAGAACTAATTGACAACGGTGACACAATAGTGAGTACAAATAGAGCCATCACAACAAAACAAATTTAACAGGAGGGGGGCGGGGGGTGGGGAGGCAAAATATAAGTAGATGATCACTATAAAGAAAATTTTGTATAATCCAAAATGTTCGTAATTACTTTAGACACACAACTGCATTCTTAGAGATATATGGGGACGTTCAAACTATATAGAGAATAATAACACAAAACTAAGTTTTATTAATAGTCTGGTATGAAAAAATAGATTTTTAGCCATTACTTTTGATTGGAAAGAGATATTGGGGTAATTTTTTCACATAAATTATTTTTGAGACTTGACTTTTTTGTAAAAAATATAAAAACAACATTTTGGAAAAAATAAATTTCGCGAAAAAAATCAAAGGGGGTAGGTACCCTTGTTGTTTTGATGACAAAAACAGTAAAATAATTTTTGCGCTTAGCTGGAAGAATTTTTGCAAATAAATGCTATGTCATATGAAAGGTAGCCAGATGTGCAATTTTTAATTGATTTCGTTTTTACAACAACAACAATTTTTGAGTCATTTTTTGAGTAAAAAGTCAATATTTTGGACCTTTTTTGACATAATCATAAAACATATATACACTGACTTAACGGTACAGTTCAACCTATTTTTGTGAAGTGATTTTATTGAACTTTTGAACAAAAAAAATTTGAATGAAATATATTAATGGACAGCGGAGATATTTGCATCGAAAGACCAAACTTTGATTTTCATGTCGTTTTTTTCTCATTCTTAGGCAACGATGTTTTATGAAAAAGTCGTTACACTGAAAATTTCTCCAATTTTGAAGATATGTGAATGTTTTTGATGTCAAAATAACAAAAATTTTTTAGAATTATATACAAAAAAATCTCCGATAATAAAAAGTTTTGTAATAACAAAATTACCGTTAGTTGAAAAATTTCAGAGGGGGCGTGGCAAAAACTAAGTATGTAACATTTTAAGTTGGGATGTACTTAATATGTTTACCTAGTTTGAGCAAAATCCGTTGAGCCGTTTAGATTTGTATAAAGGTCAAACAAACAAACAAACAAACAGAAAATGAGTTTTATTACTATAGATATACAAATAAATGCGGGTGGGTGCACAAAATATAGTTACACTACTGTTAGTCATTGTTTATATTTTGAGTTGAACTTGTTCAAAGATGATTAAAGCAATTCTCTATTATTTTTTTTTGTTTCTTTTTAAGATTGCGAAAAACAAAGAAGAATTTTATTAATATTTTTTCAATATAATTGTCACTTTATCATTCAATTTGTTAAAAAAAAAAACATTCAATAGTATGCATTTATTAGTCGCTCGAACAGCTTATGTAAATTATAGACGGGTTCTTATAAAAATTATATACAAAAATATAATTTTGACAATATTTTGCCAATTATGTATATATATATACTAAACTGGTTTTTGCTTGCTTTTTTTATTAGTACAAACAATTTAATTCGTTTCTTTTTTTATGTCAACAAGAAATGGTTTATTAATTGCCAATCAACTCATGAATTACACTGTGCACCAATAAGTCCCTTTTTTTTGTGAGTAAGAAACCGACCAATGTTTTCAATTATTTTCAGGCTCCTAATCACGAATCTGGCACCCAAATTTTACCATCACTTCAGGATTTGGAGAAAACCGTTACTCAAGGTCAAAAAATCTCCTAAAAGAAATAAACTTAAAACGTCGAAACTAGAGATGGAGGCATTTAGGCGCTTGGAGGCATGGGCTTTTTGAGGCATGGGCACGATGGGCATGGGTACGAACATGAAATTGATTTTGCGTAATTTCATGAAACGTGCATGAAAAAGCACGATTTAGAACTTTGTAAAGTAGCTATGAATATGATACACATATTTTTCAAAATTTATTCTTCAACAAAAAAATGTTTGAATTATTATAACATTAAAATGTGTTTTTATTATTTTAATTAGGTTTTCAAATAATTGCTAAAGTGAAAGTAGTATAATTTTTGTGCTCAAAAACGTAAAAGCTTGCACGACTTTGCTTTTCTTAATCACGCTCACTCACTTGCACGCACGAAGTTATTTTTTTAGGTGAGTTTTGACTATTTTGAAATTTTTATTTTTCCGGTACGTTTAAATGGGAATTGCTGATTTATCTTTTTTACGGGGATCCATAAAGTTCCAAGGAAACCAGTAGCGAAAAAAACTAGGCAGACACATCGTTTCTTATTTTATATTGTATGTTTTAAAGTATTATTTTTTCCATATCTCAACAGTTTACATCATATATGTAAAAAAAAAAAATAATTTTGCTTTGTTTGAATATGGTCGATTTAAAGTAATTTTATTGTTTAAAGACCCTATATGTTTTTATGGGTATGCTTTTTTGCCAACACATTAAATTACATTTCTCATTGGTTTGCAGAATATTGTTATGAGTAAATAAATTGTTTTTGATAAATGTAAAAATAAAAGTGAAAAAGAGGGTTGGGGGATGATAGACAGAGAAAAATTTTTATCAGCATATAACCCTTTCAGACCGTGATGCATCAATTGTGTGGGTAACTTTTAGTCTAAATATCTTTACTGCTATTTCACGAATGTTTATCAATTTTACATGTGTTGATTGCTCAGGTTATCGTTTCTTAAATGTTCACGAAATTCTTCATATACTAAAATACTACTAGCGCAATTTTAGTGAAGTTGACACATTTTAACTAAAAAAATGATATATTTTAAAGTCTCAAATGATTTGACAACATTTGATGCAAAAAAACATATTTTCAGTAAAACATTTAGTTTCTTGAAAATCCTTTAAGGATATGAAAATATCAAAATTTAGACATTGAATATGTTTTCGTATCATATAAGGACCATTTACTCCAAACAAATCATTTAAAAATTCTCAGTAGCTCAGCGTTGATCTGAAAGGGATAACAAACATCGTTGCTTTAGAAAAAATTGGCGTACCACTTTTAGTTTCGGCATTTCAAGTTGATTTCTCTAAGGAAAATTTTTTTGACCTGGAATCACGGTTTTCTCAAAATCCTGTTGTGATGGAGAAATTTGGAAGCTTAGAAATAATTTAAAATATTTTTCGGTTTCTTATTCACGTTTTGGATGTCGCACTGTGTTATTAAAAACGCCCAAATATATTTTTTTCAGACTTATTTATTTACTTTTATTATTATTTTAGTTTTTCCGTTCAATCTAATATTAGGACTTAGTTTTAACTCTTACAAAATAGCTAGTGATTAACCGCGGAATCCATTGAATCCACCACCATTAAATCCACCTCCACTACTGGATGAGGATGAGGTTGCCGTAACAGATGCGGAACCAGCACCACCAAGGCCACCACTACCTGCACCGGCAGCACTAGCACTGGCCGATGATGAAGAGCCTCCACCACCATTGAATCCACCACCATTGAATCCACCTCCACGACCGCCACCGAAACCTTGTCCACCTCCAAAGCCACCTCCTCTATTGCCATAACCACCGCCGCCAAAACCACCACGATGACCGCCACCAAAGCCGCCGCCGCCACCGCCAAAGCCTCCACCGCCAAAGCCGCCACCATGATGACCACCACCAAAGCCGCCACCATGATGACCACCACCAAAGCCGCCACCACGATTTCCAAAGCCACCGCCGCCATAGCCAGGAGCGTAGTATTGTGGCACAGCGCTAACAGCGGCCGCCAGCAGCGCAAAAACTATCAGCATCTTCATTTCAATAACTTTTTGTTCCAAATATTAGCTATTAGCTTGGATGAACGAAACTCGACTAATGCTTTTGGTTTCGCTGACAAAAGTATTTATAGTCGAATCATGCCGAAAATCGCAAACAATAAAGAACTTAAAACCCGCTCCCGCTACGAATATTGCTAATAAACCATCGATAACAGATCAAGATTTTTTTGTTTATCAATGGCGATCATCGATATACACACATGCCGAATACTCTTTGCATACGTTAATAATTCCCTGTCAAGCTTTCGTTTTTTTCGCATGTTATTCAACAGGTGATTCCCCCGGAAACTTTATACAAACAGTGCAAAACATAAAGCAACCACAACAATATTTTCAGTGTTAGACTAGAAGTGTGTGTGTGTGTTTTTGTTGTGTATAAACGTCATAGATTTGTAAAAAAACCCATTTTAACAATAAGCAAAGACCCTAAAATAGCAACGACCTCAATTGATGGATCTTCAGTGTAGACGTCAAGTCATCTTTTATAAAGTTATTTCGCTTGGAGCAGAACATCAAATAGCGCCTTATCACAAGTCAATAATTTATTCTCAGCTAATCTTGTTTAACTGGCTTCATAGCAAAAGCATTATAACGTGATATGGAATTAGTCAGAACTTTTTCATTGTTTTGTTTTCTTTTCTTTTTTGTAACATCTATTCTTTTGAGAAATGATTTGTAGTTTTTGGTCATTATTGTTGATAAATAATAAAAAATGTTGAAATTACGTATTAAGCGGAGCCGCAACTAGCCGTAAGGTTGCAAACAGAGTAAGCGCCGAAGCGGACAGTCAGGCAGGCAGTGCCCTGCGAAGAAACGAGATAGAAATCACTTTTTTCTCGCGCCTGTCTGTCCGCCTGTCTGCTTCGGCGAATACTCTGTTTGCAACCTAAGGGAATAATCATGAGAATAGACAGGTTCAAGTAGACCGCCGCTCTAGTGTTGGAAAAACATTTAGGAGCCTCTATCGGTTCGATCCGCTGAAAATTTGTAGACTAAAGTACTTCACTTTTAATAATTTCCGACAAAACAATGAATACCTTTTAATAATAAATATTTTGACAAATTTATAAAATTTTTTTACTCATAGTACGTAGTCTGATACATACATATACGGCCGGGTCGATTTGTGGGGAGGCAAAAAAATCGCCCATTGCTCAGTGAAAATCGTATTCTAGGGATCAAAATAAGAAACTTTGCCCGAGAAACTATACCTCTAAAACGAATTTTAATGCCCTAACTTTTGACTTTTGTCCTGTAGGGTCACATTTTTAAAAATTCCTCTTTGACCCATTTAGAGTGCCATAATTGAGTCCAAAAGTGTGACCGACCCCCACTAACTTTGGAGGGCCGATCCACCCATGGCAGTGGCTACCCCATTTCGCTGACTTTTTCATGTAAAGTGCCAAATATGGTGATTTTTTTAAATTTTTGTATGGGGAACCCCCAGGGGGTTCCAGGGGGTGTGCCACTGGCATGAGTGGATTGGCCCTCCAAAGTTAGTGGGGGTCGGTCATACATTTGAACTCGATTGGGGCACTCTAAATGGGTCAAGGAGGGATTTTTCAAAATTTGACCCTACGGGACAAAAGTCAAAAGTTGGGCCATTAGAATTAGTTTTAGAGGTATAGTTCCTCAGGCAAAGTTTCTTATTTTGATCCCTAGAATACTATTTTCACCGAGCAATGGATGATTTTTAAGTCGACCCGCCCAAGTACATATATTTCGGGATCTGTTAACGCTTATGTCATTCCAATCAAGCTGACGTTTCCATTTGTAAATTTGACATTTTTTATCTTATGTTTACTCACAACTAGTGTCTGACTGAAACCGAAATTTTGGTCGAAACCGAAACCGAATATTCGGCCATTTTATAATATTCGGCCGAAACCGAAACCAAAACTGGTGAAAAGGTATTAAAAGGAAACAAAAGTACTTTCATACACATAAAAAAAAATTAACATAAATAAGCTTTTATTTGAATATTGAAGTTTATAATGATTAATTGAAGTGTACAATAATAATAAATGAGATAATTTTTTATTTTATTTTTTATTACAAAAGCCTTGCATACTTTATATCTTCAGTACACACTCAAAATAGTGTGCACCTAAAATGTACATTTTAATATAACTACAAAACATAGTATTTTTGTTTTTTTCAGGTTTATTATTATAGAAATAGAAATATTTCGTTTTCTTTTCCTTTACTCCACGCACAGAGAATTCGGTCGGAAGTTTAATTATCAATTTTTGGCTTCAGTAACCTAAAAAACTTTAATATTAATTGCAATAGAGTTGATTAAATCGAAAATGATAGTATCGAACGCATAAAATTAACCAAAATGTTTTGCGTTAACACGAGAATTCAAATTATAGGCGAATTCATAATTTTTGTTAAGTTCAATGCGTTGTAAATATTTTTATTAAACCAAACTTATATATTTGAATTAAATGACTGATGCAAGAAATTTTTACCAAAAGTGTCTGCTAGTTTCGATTATTCGGCCATATTGAGGTCGAATAGCCGAATCTGGCCAACACTGGCAAAAAGGGCCGAAACTGGCCGCAACAGAAACCGAATATTCGGTCGGACACTACTCACAACAATTTGGTGTGCGTGCGCTTATTGTGTTATTTACAGTGCATTTAAAACTGTATTTCAGCAAAAAAAAAATGGAATTAACACGTGAACATTTTCATGCGATTATTTTGAACACTTTTGACGTTAATTATCTAAACAAAAGTGCATAGATGAACTTAATTTTACTTTTAACGATGAAGCACCATTAAAATCCTATGTATATCGAAGGTACACAGAATTGAAGTGGGCCGTAATTTTATCACTGACGAATGGACGTGGAGTGCGTCCAAAATCTGTTGTTGTGCCATAAAGTATGGATGCTGTGCGCGAACTGATAATGCTTGATCGTCGTGTGACATACCTTATGGCATAGGTACAAGCAAATAAAGATATTTATTTATTTAAATTATTTAGTAAGTCTATAAACAATATTCGTACAGACTACGATATCTTATTACAAAGAGTTGCATATGTATATCTTAAAAATTGAAATACTGTTAAGTAATGATTTTAAAGAATCTTTGGTTCGAGCAAAATCAACATCGCAATTTTCTGATAACTTTAAATGCAGAAAAAGATCTATGCATTGCAGAATCTAAACTATAGTTAGTACACGGTTAAAAATTTTGGATTACTTTTTAATCCAAACTTTAATTTAAAGGAATTTTTAATCCAAAAATTACTATTTTTTAATCCAAACATTAGTTAAATTTAGCTGGGTCTCAAACCCACGTTCCTGAAAATAACTTACTTGCATTCGTAACAGAGATCTGCATTGAATGCTTCGTCTTTGCTTTAGGTTCGAAAATTCACTGTTCCTGCTATGCTTTCGTTCGTCAGCAAGAAATGTGTGTCATGTTGTGCAGTGTGCGCTCTTGCTAGCTGCATTGATATGCATTGTTATTGAAAAGGCAATATTGCCATTTTAATGATATAATTGTTTCAGGTTTATTTTGTTGAGTTCATTGGAAATTTGAGCACACGCTGTTTGCGCTGCTTTTCCTTTATCAACGAGGGTGAGTTCCTCATCAATTCACTACGTATGCAGATTTCAAATTAGAAACGCACTGACACACCTTATGAATAACTGTGAAATTTTAGAAAAACTTAACAGCAGAATATTCAGTTTAGTAAGAAAATTTGAGACATTTGTTTTGTATATAAAGTTTTGTTTCGAAGTAGAGCAAATTGGAAAAGCATATATTATAATTTTGTGTGTTATATTGAAGTTCTTGCATTTTTTACTTTTATTTTATTTTATTTATTTTTTTATTTGTAATTTTTTAACGTTTATTAGAAGAAAGGGCTTATGATAATAGTCGAGTAAACGAAATTGATGAATGCCATCAAACTAATAGAAAAATTTAATTTAATTAAGTTTTCAAAATAATGCATTTACTAAACATAAAAAGTTAAAATAAACAAAAAATTAAAGTGTCTTGTATATAAACCAACATTTTGTTGGTGTTACATATCTCGCCACCGAATTGAAAAAGTCAAAAAAAGTCATGTTTGACATTCTTGTTCTACTTCATCCATTTCTTAAAGTATTCAACAGCCGTGAAAACACCAACTTCAAATTGGTTCTTTTGCAAGGAATAGTAATTTAAACCAATCCAAATTATACATGACCCTACTTCGCCCTATTAATAAATAACTATATAGGAAATACATATATTAATTTAAAATTGAAATTAAAAATGTAAGTGTATTTATGTTTTTGACCATATGTGTAGTATTTTGTAGGGATTCTGTTTAATAAAATTGATCTGTTTGCAATTTTAAAACGCTAACGCGGAGTCATAAAAAATTGTTGAAAAGCGGTTCGTTTCTTTTATTGCATTGCAGTAATAAAGAAAAAAACCTCGGCCTACAAAAAATAAGAAAAACACGATCCTTTTGTATAGCTGCGCAAGCAGTTCCTGTAGTTAGATTTTTTCATGGTTTGTTTGCTTTGCTTTCTTCAATATATTTTAAAGGATTGTGTTCGAAAAATATAATTTGCATCGCACTTTTAGTTTGAAGAGTATTGTGGGGTTTTCCGCTTGTTGATCCTATGTATATATTTATTGTTTAGTTGTCTACCGCAAATATAAATCACTGAATGATTGACAACGCTGCTAACAAGAAGTTCAAAATTAAGATTTTATGACTCAACTCAAGCCCACGCCAATTGCCTAAAAAGCTAAAATCAAATATTTATAGCTTAAAATTTAACTTTAAATAACTCCTTTATCGTACAGTGAAAACCACATCAAAATCCATCTTTTATTATTTTATATGGACATATAGAAATGAAAATTATATTCAGACAATTATACTCCAGAATACCTTTCCATCGATATAATTTTTATGTAAATGTGTTGCCGGTAAAGCAGTTAAAAGTGTACGACAACTTAGCTTGCTCACGTATTTACGTTGTGGTTATGATTTTTATCATTGCATCAACTTCAATTCCAATGTTTCGTTGCTTTGTTGATGACACTTACTGTTATTTACACACGACAAGCATCAACATCAACTGAGCGAAATGTGCATTCTTTCGTTTCGTCTGTTTGGTGCGTACTGTTATCTCAGCATACGTTTTTACGTGAATCACAAATAAGTGCAAATGAATGCGTTCATGCAGTTCTCTGATTCGTAATGATGCAAAATAAGCGAAACTATGTTAACAACTGAGTTGGACGAGTGGCTCCAATGCCTTGAACAGCACATCAGAATCACGAACTGGGCCCTGTTTCTCATAAAATACAAGTCTTGTATTACAAGTAAAATACTTGTAAAAATAAAAATTTCCACAAATTTGTGTTTCTTAAAACCACACTTGTAGACTACAAGCTACAAGTCAGAACTGCTGTTTTCACAAGTTTCAAAAGTACTTGTAAATTATTTTCTGTTTCATGAAATTTTTTAAAACCTTGTAGCTTGTGTACATCTGTCAAGTTTTCAGATAGAGTCGTGAGTCTCATGGCAAAGTTATCCAAGTAGTGTTGACAACTGTTTTTTTTTCTTCAAAAGAAAAACATTGCCTGACAAAATCAAAATTAGTGTCGAAAACTAAAATCATAAAAATCAAATAAAAATTTTTGTGCGTTTAAATAAACAAATAAAAATTTAAAATCATGAAAGTTTTAAAAAATCCTGAGAGATTTGAGTGAAAATCTTTTCAGCTCGTGATGTTAAATTCTATTCAGTGCCTCAAAAGTAATTCTCAGCTGTTGGCTCATATTCTTCATCATCCGGCACACATGAATAACTCCAGATTCTTTGACAAATAATCGACCGCTGTCTCCACTATAGCTGTACAGCTGCCCGCTTAAGCCATGATTCAATTATTAAAGGTTGTCCATTCGTTTGACAACACCCGTAAACAAATGTAAACAAAAATATATTCTCTCTCAAATATAAATGACAACCAGGGTTTTGTGGTCTTCTATCAAAAAAGTTATGTTTCAGTGTTTTGTTGTGTATTTAAAAAAAAGTAGTTTTTCTATATTTTGCTGTTAGCAGGGGGAAAAATAGGATGCATTGCGTTTATAATAATTATAGCTTTGTTAATTATTATTGAAAATTGTTTTCAGATTTTGTTGCGAGCCGTTTTTTTTTTAAATTAAAATATCAAGACTATCAAGTTGTAATTATTAAAATAATAATGCCCTCAACGTGGGGTATTTGCAAAACACTTTATTATGGTGATAAAATTTGAAAATATAATGTGCCAGTGGATCCAATAGCCGTCAGTGGTGGAAATATACTTGCACAACAAAATATTGAAATTAGCTTTTTAAAAACTCACTAAAATTTCTATCAAAACAAGCAAGCAGTACAGAACGTAGAAGAAAAAGCAGCAGTAAAATGTATCCTTGGGTATTTAGTACTGCGAAAAAGTATGATATTCCTACAACTGATTGCTTTGATGGCATTAAAAAATTACTCTTTTGCTCTCCTCTTCAATTTTACGGGTGTATATCTGCATTCTTGAGAGTAAACGTCAAATGAAAGGAACACCTAAAGTAATTGAATCATGCGCTTAAGCTAAGTTACTCAAACTCGCCGTAAAATAAGATAAAATGTAATAAATCATGGCACAAAACATATTCTTTGCCTTCCAAAAATACACCACTTTTAATGAGTATTAATTTTAATTGGAACATACGCATCTGCAGCTGCTTAAGTTGTTCTATTTTTTTCACTTCAACATTTTTAGCATTGGTTATGTTTTCACTTATTGACAATGGCCGATTGAAAGCGCTTTCTTTTTGAGTAAATTTTTTGACAGCTTATGTTTTCCTTAAAAACTTTCAACACTACCTGGTTAACTCTGCTATGGTGAGTCTCTTCATTTTATTTACAAGCCCAAAATAATCAAAGAGCCTATAAAAATTAAAAAAAATTAATATTTATAAAAAATAAATATTCATAAATAGTGATGTGGTCGAGCGAATCAAGTGATGATGAGGAAGCGATTACTATTACAAGACCAAAAACCTTCAGACAGAGGATTGATTATGGACAATTTGAGCTCTCCTACGAATTTAATACAAGATTTCGTCTTAGCGCTGAAAAATTGCAATACCTTGGTAACCTTTTAGGTCCCCAACTGAAAAGATGCACTGGAAGAAGCAATGCGATGTCAGTGAAACTGCATTTGCAAATTGCTCTCCACTGGATGGGAACCGATACCCAATATTATGCTGTTGCTGTAGCAAAACCAGTTTCTGTAGAGCAATTCACGACGTTACAGCTGCTTTGAATAATACTTTGCTTCAGATTAGCGTAAAGTGGCCAGAAAATGTTCAAACAATTTTGAAACGTTTTTTTAACGTTAAAGGAATGCCAATGGTCTGTGGTTGCATTGATAGGACACTAATTAAAATTGATGCGCCTTCTCAGTACGAAAAAGTGTTTGTAGACCGTCATGGGGGCCACTCAATAGCATGCATGCTTGTTTGTGGACCCAATTTAAAATTTTACTACACATATTCCAACTGGAATGGAAGTACACACGATGCTCGAGTTTTAAGAAATAGCGGTTTGTTTCAGAAAATGGCTGGAGACCTATTCCAAACGGAAAACTCCTGGGAGACTCTGCGTGTCCTCTCAAGGAGTGGTTGATTCCTACCCTTATATCAAACATTAATGATGAGGCAAACAGGCGATTTCTAAGAGCTCAAAAATCCACTCGTCGATTAATTGACAATGCCATTGATGTTTTAAAAGAAAAGTTTCCGTGTCTTAACTATTTGCGATTAGAGCCAAAAAAAGTCTTGCAAAGTAGTTAACTCCTGCGTAGCCCTTTGCAATTTTTCACGTCTTGATGGCGATGATTTTTTACAGAACTCAATGGAGGATGATAATGATGATTTATATTCCTCAGAAAATTTAACTGATGAAGATCAACCAACAGATAGCAGTGGACAAAACAGATTCCAAAATATGTGAAACTTTTTTAAGTAATGAAGTGTGAAATAGTTCTTTTATTTACATTTACAGTTTTTTTCTTCTTTAATATAAATATTGAATGAATAAACTGGTGTTTATATAAAAGACATATATTAATTTTAACCCTTCCATTACTAGTTTTTTTTTAGAGGGAATAGGAACAAATTTTTTAATCTTTGAAATTTTATAAAATATAAAGTTCATTGAAATCTGAATGAGCGTTATTTTATTATAATTCCTCATATACATCAAAAAATTGATTTTAAGCTCGATTTGTGAAAAAAGTATAAATGTTACGTCAAATCTTTAATTTTTTAAATCAGCGAACTCATATTAACCACTTTATTAGCTTTTATAAAGATCTGATAACTTCCATGTGCACTGTGCGATAGCCAATTGGGTTCAAACATGCTCAGTTTATTTTTATACATACTCATTTTGTTTTTAGTATCAAAATCCCAGTTTAGTTTAAAAAACAAAAAATATAGCCTGAGGTAAATATTCTTCTTCAACAGAATTTTATTAAAATAAATTTTAATTAAAAGCTTTTTATTTAAATGTAATATACCTTTATGTTTATTTCATTATTTTTAATTTTAAAATTATTTTAATATTTAAGTAAAATTTATATTATAAATATGCATTTATTCTGCATTAAATTCCAAAAAACTTTACGACTAGCAATGTTTATCGTTCACAACTAAATTACTTATAGCTCTAAGTTAAAAACTTAGATTTTTGAATTATTAAATATGGTTAAGGTTCGGTATTTTCTTCGTTTATAATTAAGTTATCATTTGCTTTAAAAATAATATTATCATTGTCGATTATTTCACCTGCAATACCGGATGTGAACTTTGATCTCTTAATATTCATTGACTTCTCCAACGATAATACTTCAATTTTTTTTAATTCCAGTAATTTTGAATTTCAAAGAACATTATTTGTAGCTCCAATTTTCACCGTTTGAGTTGCTTTTCTTCTTCCGCATCAGCGTGAGACTTGGACCACTGAGTTACAAATTTCACACCTGGAAAAATAAACTGAATACAGACATATTTAAAAATAACGAGAAAATTTTACAAAGACATTTTCAGTAACATTTATATTTCTCATCCACATAGAGATGTGGGCAATTGAAAACTGATGGTTTGATAACCAACATGGCTTAATTGAAGCACTCAAAGATATTGAGCAAAATAGTTAGGTCACAGCTTACTTTTTTTGATGCAGGCTTGACAATGTCCGTATGATTTTTTTGGTGTTTCTGAACCGCAATGCAATATTACCGAAATATCTGTATCAAAATTAATGTCACTCGAAGACTTTGTTTCCATCGAATTCGTTGCGCCTAACCCTTCGACAATAGGCGAGTCTTTTCCAATTATTTCAAGGACGAGGTCGTCAATAGGTTTCAATTGTTGTTTTTTTTTTCCACCAGCAGTAATTGTTTTTGAGGCGTTATCTCTTTTAGCCTAAAAATATGTATAAAGTAATTGGCAAAAAAACAGAAACACTGAAACTAACCAATGTCCCGCTTTTAATGTTAGACCAAAATGTGTCGCGGACATACGAATATGTTTTTTCAGAGCTTATATGGCCCATTGATTGACAGGATTGAGTTATTTTTTCCACTCCGCTACTTTCATATCCTTGGGTAGCGTATCAGAAAATGCACAAAATAGAATTTTTTGTGAGTCCCAAAACAAATGAATAATGAATAAAAAATTAATAATGAATAAAAAATTAATATTGAATAAAAACTGAATAATGAATAAAAAATTTTAATGAATAAAAAATGAATAATGAATACAAAGTTTTGAATGAATAAAAAATTAATAATGAATAAAAATTAATAATGAATACCAAATGAATAATGAATAAAAAATGACGAATAAAAAGTGATTAATTAATAAAGAAATACTTTTTTCATGGTTTCTTTAGTTCATCGGCGGCATTGCTTTTCCCCGATTTTATCGATATTAGTATTTCGATAAAAAATTTACGACTCAATCATGCCCGCCGTTTGAACCCTCAAAAAGATGTATTGATCAACTGTTGTTTACGACAGAAAAGGGCTCAAATTTTTTAAATTACGTAAAATAAAATGCAAATACTGAAGATGCATATCCCATGCTTGTTGGCAGAAATAATTTAAAAAAAATAAAAAAATAATGTCCAGCGAATTTCTCCCCCTAAACTGGAAATCAAATAAAAATTAATACATGCACAAATATCTTGTATATTTTGAAATTCTGTCTTTCTGTATATTGTATAAAACATGAATAAATTGGTCACATTCAAAACAAAGCAAACATGTATTTTTAAAATACAATCAGTTATGGTTAAAAAAACAATAAAAAACCGGTCGAAATAAATGACGTATCTTATAATTTTTCTACTTAAAGCCCTTGCATGCAAAAAAGAAAGATTTTATAAAAACTTGTTTTAAAGGCGTCATTCATATAAAATTGATTGGCGGTTAAAAAATACTTTAGCTAAGCAATTAAATTAAAAACTAGCTGACAAATTTTAGTTAAAAATTTATAGTTACATGTATTATAACAGAAACAGAAAAGCATATTGGATTAAAAAATAGCTAAATAATTTATTTAATATATGTATATCTATTTAGAATGTAAATAGATACTGTTTAATATAAATTAATTTTTTCCGTTTCATTATGAAATTGCTTCATACGCAAGATTACATCTCGGCACGTGTTTGAAGTTTGTATTTAATTTATCATTGTTAAGTATTGTCAATTCTACAATTTGTGTGCTGTCTGTAAAATGAAGATTAATCCATTCAAACGCGCTGACTAGAAAACTAATCCAGTTGCCATAAAATGCCTCAATGCATCGAATTGGCGCAGCAGCAACTTTATCTTAAGCTGTCAATATTGCAAAATTGCCTCGCAACCACAAGCAACAAATCGCAAGAAGCGCAAGCAGCAGTGAAAGAAGAAAAGAGCAGCCGTTGTTGCAACTGTGACAACAACTGTTGCAATATCCTTTGCCAAACGATTTGCTTTATGCTACTGTTTCGCCACTTCCACTTCCGACAACAATGGCTAACGCCATCTTGTGCTTGCTTTTGTCCTTTCATTGTTGTTGTTATTGCTGTATTTATTTACATTTCTTTTATTGCCTCATAAATTCTTAAAGCAGAAAATATTGTCAATACGCGGTGCTACTTGTTTCTTGTTTGTTTACAGCTAGAATTTATCGCTGCAGACTGCAGCAAGTTGGAATGCGACGAAGCATAAAAATATCGACCAGTTTGAGAACAAATGCAAATCGCAATGGCAACAACAACAAGTGTTGCTACTTTAGTCGAAATTTGTTAGCTTACATTGGCCTCGGATTGGCATTCGAGTAAAAAGCATTTTGTGGCTAAGACCGCAGATGTCATTTGGGCAAAAACATGCACTTATGTGGCAACGCTAATATCTTTAAAGACGTCGAGGAAATTCTATTGGATGTGTGAACATATTTATTTAGGTCAACTTGTTTGCCAGTCTATTAAAAATCAACTGAAACTGAAACTCTCTATCGATAAAATCACAATTTATGCAACCGTCATAAAATATAGCTAGCACGCAGAGAAAATAACTACCACAAATAATCAATAATAAACCTAATTAAGCTAATCTATTATGTTTTCTTATTAATTATACCAAAATATAACATTTTTTCACTTAGAAAAAATCAGATAAAGACAATTTTGACACGTTTTTTGGTAAAAGTATTCCCTCATCGCTGAAGTCAATGAGCAAAACAACAATAGTAATACTTGTAAATTTTGATAATTAATTGTGATCTGTTCTTTACAATTTTTACATGATTTTAATTGTGAACTATTTAGATCAAGTAAGTTTAAAGAAGGCAACAACAACAATAACAACTCTGTATAGAGTCACAACTGTGTATAGACTAGACAGCCTGCTTCGGAAATCGCTACATTTCCTCTTGAGTAGTCTCGAGTGATTCAGCTGTGACCAACCCACTGTTTAAAGCTGCGTTTCCATGGTATCTTTCAGTATCTTATCTTATCTTATTTTTTGTTAGAAAGAAAGAGCATGCGAACCCTATCTTACGGAATTGACTAAAGTGAGTGTGAAACAGGCATACATTTTCTATTTTTATAGCATGTGATATCCTCTGTCATTTCTTGAGATAATAGAGGATAGAAAAAGTTTAACTTTCTGAACTTTTGCTATAAAAGTTTGTCTCATGCTATAATTTGTACAACCATTGTTATAGCTATTGACAGTTCCCAATGTGCACAAAAACGGATGCGGATCCGTTACGCACCCGTTACGAGTCCGTCAGTACGCACTACGCTTTCTTATGCTTCGACGGACCCGTTACGAACCCGTTACGAATCCGCCAAAAGAGTCTGAAACGGATTTGTATATGAAGTCCGAAACGGATTCGTATCTGAAGTCCGTTACGGATTCGTTTCTGAAGTCCGTTCTGAGTTCGAGGCGAAAAAATGGAAAAAGCAACTCGTATTTTTGAGAGGAATCGCTCTTATGTTTTGACGGACCCGTTACGAACCCATTACGAATCCGTCAAAAAAATACCACAACGTTAACATAAAAGACAGTCTTAAATTTGTTTTACAATTTCTTATTTTATTTTCAGTGGATTGGGGATACGAAATACAATTGTGTACTTATTTTTATTTTAAACAACTTTTTTATTTCATTAGGCTCGTGCTCCTCAAGCTCTCCTTCAAATCGAAGAAAAGTACTTGTCAGAATTTTTAAATAATTATCATTAGTGATCAAGTTAAATGTGACTATAGGATAGCCGTACACAAGATATTTTTCGGAAACTTTTTTAATTGCGTGAATTTTGTACGCTTTGTCATTATAGCAGCAAAAGTTATTGGGATACTTCAATGAAAAATAATGTTAAGCTGTTTGAAGAAACAAGTATGAGCCATCCTGGAACTCACCAACATACTCATTTATTTGATATTTCGAATTATTTTTTTACCATTTAAACTAGCCTCCACTACTCTCTTATAAATTTGATTACAAAATAATTTTTTGTTTTAATTTACGTTTAATTTCCTGAAAAAGTTTTCGAATTTGAATGCGTCAAACTTGTTTAGAGAACCTATATTTTTAACATCTGTAGCTAAATGCGTCAAACGAGTCCGTTGCAAGTTCGCATTATTTAAAAAAAAAGAGTCTGAAACGTCTGTTTCGTATATGAAGTCCGAAATGGATTCGTATCTGAAGTCCGAAACGGATTCGTATCTGAAGCCCGAAAAAGATTCGTATCTGAAGTCCGAAACGGATTCGTATCTGAAGTCCGAAACGGATTCGTAACTGAAGTCCGAAAAGGATTCGTATCTGAAATCCGAAACGGATTCGTAACTGAAGTCCGAAACGGATTCGTATCTGAAGTCCGAAACGGATTCGTAACTGAAGTCCGTAACGGAGACAGGAATTTCATACGAAAAAGTATCCGGATGCGAAACGCAATCCGTTTCGGACAAAATGTACGAAGAAGTGAGTTCGTTACGGATTCGTAACAGATCCGTTTGGCACACTGGGTTCGTTCAAAAAAACTCTTGACCGGCGTTCTGTGAAAACGAAGTTGTGATTCAAATAATATATATAATATAATAATAAATCATATGATAATCAATTAAATTTTTTGGACCCGCGTTTAATAGACATATTGTCTATGGATATCAAAATCCAAGCATAAAGTTTGCTGTTTTACAGTCAACGAAAAGGATGCCCGCAACTCCGTCGTAAAGACCCAGCGCAATATTATTTGTATTTACGAGGACTTTGTATAGATAAGTACACCAGCACTAGCAGTGCTATTTTATACATAAAAAATTTGTTGCATTTATAACAAAATTTTTTAATTTCATGTCTAGAATGCAACTCCATGGGAATCGACAATGTTGCTTTTAACATTCAGCTTGCCCATTGGCGATGCACCGGCGATATGTATGACTATCAACATTTTTGGTGCAACGTTTTCAAAGAATTTCTATTGACTTTTGGCTGTAGTTGTGCATTCTGGACAGGATAAAAGCGGTCATTTCGTAACATATGGAGCAAGGTGTTTCCCTATGAAGCAAGGTATTTGCAGTCAATGCTGTATTGTTGATTCTAATATGTCTGTCTTGGCTCTTGCAATTGCGAAAAAGGGTGATAAAGACATATCTGGCTTAACTGATACAACAGTTGCTCGAAGAGTGGGTCCAAAGAGAGCGAGCAAGATACGCAAATTGTACATCTTGATTAAAGAAGATGATCAGCAAGCAACGCTAAAGGCGCCTAACGTACACTTTTTGGCAATACCAAAAGAAATGTCCAAATGTACCAAAGAAGAAATGTCAACTAGCATCCAGGGAAGCAGCTGCTGGCTTTGCTAAGCTCTTGGCACAAAGAAAGAAGAAATCGAAAGCCAAGCGGAAAGATGCCAAGCGACGCCATTCAGCATCTACGAGAGAATCGAAGAGCTCGATTTCAAGTGATAAAAAGTGGATTGTGTAAAATTTTGTGGTCGAAATTGTTGGTGATCAATAAATTAAAAAAAAATACTATTGTTAGAGACATTAGTATCGATGAGTAGTTTGCCCGCCTACTTAAGCTTAACATTTTTAACATTTGTATTATGATCGTGGCCGACACCAAAACGTGTATTGAAAAGAAACCAATGGGGAAATGTTTTTTGTCAAATTAGTATTTGACGTAACAAAGCAAAACTCGCATGTAAGGACTCTTTTTTTATGCAATAAAAAAATTGTTATTAAGCAACTATTGCACACTTATGTAATTAATTCAAGTTATAAGATTGATGTCAGGCATTTAATAGTTTATAAGTTTACATAAAATCAATCTATACATATAATAAAAATGTAAGAAAAATCTGTAAATTGAACATTTTTCGCAAATTCTTTTTGAGCTGAATATTTTAAAGGATGTTTTTTGGAATAAAAATGTAATTTTTAAAAATATTATGTCTGCCGGGACGCGCATCACGTCAAATCTACTGAATGGATTTTCTTCAAACTTGACATGTAGGTTCCTTACGTCTCTGGTTGGGAAATGGTTGTAAAAAATTAATAGTAAAAACACTGAAAAGTGAGTTTAAAATTAGAGAACCGTTTAAGCAATCAATAAAAGAATTATTGACTGTTAAAAGGGCTCTGGTCGTAAAAATAATAAAATCTTAAAATTGAATTTTTCATACACTTTCATTTTACGTATCATTTTATGCAAAAACTATTTCAGTTTGCCACAAAATTTGTTGCTATTTTTATTTTAAGAAAAATGCAATGTAACCGTTTCTGATTTTTGAGACGAATTTTAATTTTTTAACATGTTTCTATAAGGTATAAATACTAAGCCTTTAGGAATAGTTTCTGAGTCCCTTACCTATCCCCTTCTTTGGTACTTTTTAAGTTTGTGTGACTGTTTTTTTATAAATAATAAAATTTAAGTAAAAATCAAGAAGTACATGGAATGTATGGTTGTTACTTTCATATATTTATTTCATCAAAAAGTAACTATATAAGTATGTAGTTTAAAATCTATTAAAAAAAATTCGTTGGAAAAAATGGAAAATATAAAATGATGATGTACAAAATAAATTATTTTACACCAATTACTAACTTTGATGTGGTTTCGGTATAAGTTTGGTGTAAGTTCTATATTCTAAGCTAAATATTCAAATATTCAGAAATATTTTAGTGCAACATATGTAACATAGCCCCAATACATCGCTCAGAGGGTTCCTACAAGAAATTATATAGTTTTATTCTGTGGTTATACATATTGTGGATAAACTTACTCGACAGAAAATCGCTTTAATCCACGCACTGGTTTCCAGCCTGGGTAGGTTCAAGATGGCATATATACTACCTATTGCAATATGGAGCACAGTCGTAGCTATTGTTTTAACACGAAAATCTTTGAGTAAAACATCAGATCTACTGACACCTTCCGATGCTTTGATAAGGTTATCCATATATATGAATAATTTGTACTATATTCTTTGTCTCCTAAATGAATAGCTCTACCCAGGATGTAGGACTGTGAGTTAATTGTCGCTCGCTGTTATCTAACTAAAAATTGTTTTTATAAATTTTAAGCTGAAAATACCGAGTTAAAATATAAAAAATTCTACAAGAATGTAGTGCAATGTAGGTATTTGGTCACCTTCAAGTGATGGCAAGTGCAGATTTAATAAGGCATTCCTTATATCGCCTTAAGCTGAAAACAATAGAATCTGTTATAGCCGGTTTCGGCTTCTTATAAATATCGGCACCTTCGTTGTTTTTTATATTGGCATCTGGTATTATAGTTAGTTTAATATTATCAGGAAAAATATTAAAACTAATGTTTCAATGCTCGGTCTTGGAATCGGCAACAATGAACACGACCGGTGCTTTTTTATAACACAAATAATCGGTAGAACGTAAGAAGACAAATTATTAATTGCATTTAAAATTAAATTATTAGTTTTCACATTTGTCAAACCATGTCAAACTTGCTATAAACTAACCACATATAAGCATCTCGCTCTTATAGCAAAAAATTTGTGATACGGGATACTGGAGGATACTAAAAGTTCCATGGAAACGCGGCTTAATTGTGATATGATTTGACACCTGATCAAAAAAACGCTTAAGAATTTATTTTCTCATCGCTCATGCAAATGAGGAAGCAAATGAGGAGGTATTTAATTATCGAACTCGTGATGAAAATTAACCGGCATTGGCGTAGCAAGCGGGGGAAAAAGGGGCAGCTGACCCCGCTTACTAAGCTAGATAAACAATTTAAAAGAAAACGTCAAAAGTTATTCAAAATAACAGTTTTTTTTACAACGATATTTTTTTATTTTATATTTGCTATATATAGAAAGAAGTCTTCTTCATAAGCATGCTTTTGGATAACCATTTTCTTTCTCTGTGTTTGCAAAAAGATAGAACAAAATGTTCATGAAAGCCATGTAAGGATATACATAGTCTTGCTTTTTAAAAGCAACAATTATATTTCGATATCAAAGATCCTTTAAAAAATGGTCTCTAATATTGAAATTGGAAAAACTTTTAAAAAAAAAATGAAATTTTAATATTTTTTATCTAGTTTTATTTTTTTCTTATTTTGAAACTAAAATAAAAAATTTGTTTATTCATATTCATGTTTCTTTTTTTTTTTGTTTAAGAAATGTTGGTGATTTTTTTTGCACTCCCATTTGTACTGCCCCCCAGATGAAAGTAGCTTCCGACGCGCTTGTTAACCAGCAACCATTTAGCCCTTATTGAGCAGTAGACAAACAAATATTAGAAAGCAATTGGCGACATATAAGGTTTTAAATATGAGTCTTCAAAAATTCTTTAATATGAATCTTAAAAGTGTCATTTATATGAGTCTAAAAAGAGTATTTAATATGAGAGTGTATTGAGGATTTTTAAGGGTCATCAAAGAGTCTTCATTAGGAGTCTTAAAAAAGTCTTTAATATGAGTCATAAAAAAGTAATTTATGTGCGTCATAAAAGAGTATTTAATGTGAGGGTTTTTTATGCTTATTAGTTAGTCTTTAATATGAGTCTTAAATGAGTATTTAATTAGAGTCTTAAAATGATCTTTTTTTTGCGTCATAAAAGAATCATTAAAAAGAGTCATATCGGGGTGCACTCAAACTAAGAAAAAAGACTCAAAAAAGAGTATTTTTTGAGCGCATAATGATGAAAAAGCCTCATAAATAAGAGCTAAAAAAGCGTCTTAAAAGAGTGTTAATGTTTGCTGGATATTTTTTTAATTTTAATTTTTAGAAGTCCTGCATACAATGCTATCTGCATACTCAGAACGTAAACATCCTTCGTGGTAGCAAATATTAGTTATTTGCATGTGGGCTAACGCCTTTTTGCCGAAAAAGGCACATGTATAACTATCAATATCGTCTGTTACTCGTCCAACAAATAGATTTACGGTCAGTGATGCCGCGAGCTCAATTCAATTCTCTCAAAATTTCTTCTATGTGGGAAAGTGGTGATAATTTTTTCGAATCGTTTGGTTTGAATGAGGGCAACATAAAGCGAAATCAGTGTCTAGTTTTTGTTTTGACACTTACAATTGTTACTCATAATATGGATTTCTTCTGCTTCTACAGCATATTAATCGATATATTTTTGCCAGCAATTTTCAATGACCAGCCACGTGCGTTGTTTTTAGTCGAACTTGGAACTTGTATCTAATTTTGGGATCTTAAAACCATTTTTAAAGTCGTCTCAAAATAGTCTTCGGAACTGATCACGGCTCAATGCTAGTTTGTTTAGAGATAAGACCAGGCCTTGTATTTTAGGTCATACAAGGAGTTTATAGTGAGATCGTTAACAAAATATTTTTTATTTAAATTCTAAGTGCAACAATAATGGCTCACATACTTTGATATTGATGAAATAAATTTCGGCTTCTACGGTTCGATTTTTGTGCTTACCTCTTTCATCGGTCTTGGAAATAATAATTCCCATTTTGATTCGCTTTTGAATATTTTTAATTCTTTTTCGCGAGTTTTACATTTTATGCATGTTTTGACATTGTTCTTATAACTATACTTCTGTTTTGGTTTCGGCAGTTGCCTATGTCACAAAATGAGCGAAATATATGGGGTGCTCCATATCGCAAAGTTAAAAGAAAATTTGCAAGGCTCGTCCATTTCACGACACTTACTTTTTATTTTTGAAAAAAGAAATATGTGTTTATTAGGGTGTCCCAAAAAAATATTTTGTTTTATTTTGACAGATGTCCGCGGCTTTAATACTTCCACTTGACCTTAGAAACACCCTCTGTGAAGCGCATCTCAATTGGTAAAGGCTTAGAGGTCGCGAATTCATTTTCTAATTTTCCCATACGATTTTTATGGAGAAAAATCAGTTTTGCTGGTAAATTGAATTTAGAGTCACTATCTTTTAAGAAAAATGGTTAAAAAAACGACGTGTTCCCTCAAGTTTTGTCTGTTATGACAAATCCAAATTTCTTTTTCATCGGATTATTATTTGGTGTTAACGGTATTACACGGTATGAATAGTATGAATATTTCATAGGGAGTGAAATAGAGAATTGACAAAATACTTACTCAAGTGATTCGGGCTATATATATGCTTAAAATAAAATCCTCAAAACAAAATTTTTATACCTACATAAATTCCCGAGAAACATCGGGCTTAGCTAGTTTTTTATATTATGCGAAACATAATCCTTTATGCAAAACTTCGTAGACTCGACTAATTTTTCACTTTATCAAACTAACACTACGTTTTTAACTTTTAAAACAAATAATCTGTGATTTTTTCAAGTAATCTAAATTTGTTAAATTTTTTATTTTAAAGAACCTTTTTTTACAATAAAAAGAATCTAAATACTTTAAACTTTCATGGAAAATGAAAAAAGGTGAATGCATAATTTTGCAACAGTTGATAGTGAGCATTTTTTAAAAAAAAAGAAGTTATTTGTTATGTGCTCTAACAAAAATTTTAGTGTTATTGTATTATTGTTTATATTTGTGTTTGTGAAACCTTAAAATACAATTGTTTACGATCCATCGAATTTGATCTGAAAACACAACTGAAATTTTGAGTGGTTTATACTATTGTAGTACGATCTACTGCATCAGTTGGAACCAAAGCAGACTTGACTGAATTGATAAAATACCTGAAATACTTGAAATAAAGCTAAAACAAAATAAATGGATCAGATAAGAACAGTAGTAGTTATTATTTAAGATGACTAGTTTTAAACAAAATTTTACATATGAGCAACAATGAACTAATAAAAGTTTTAAGTAAAGTCTTTATTTTCAAAAGTTTCCTTCAAATACTTTAATGTCAAGCGATGAAATAATTAATAAAGATATCTTCACTAAATATCTTTAAAAAACTTGTAGTTATTGCAAATACATATTTCAATTTTATTTAAATCCAAAGATATTTAACCCTTAAAGTTTCACTTTATACATATCATCCTATTATATAAATAGTTAATCCTCTACTATACCATAATGCGGGCCTATGATCCAGATAAAAAAAATGTTTTCTTGGATTTATGTTTGAAATGGAAAAATTAGATATGTAAAAAAACATTTTTTCAAAAAAGTAGTTCCGTTTCCGTTTGAAGTCATTTATGGCTGTTCGAAGGAATGAGTTATATCATGAGTTTTACGTGTACAATTGAAAAACAATCCCATAAACATAAATCAGTAGGCTATAAACTCGTAAAAAAATTTATATAAGTAAACTAACGTACACGTAACGAACACGTATTTTAACTTTTGGAAGCATATTTTTTTTATAAAAATATTTTTTTTATAAAAATATGCTTCCCAAAGTTAAAATATGCCGAAGTGGAATATAATAATCCACTCTGGTCACACTGATTAGTAGACGCTTGTTAATGTGAGGTGAATGTTGTTGTCTCTTTTTTTTACGTGTGGTTTTTTTAGTTTTAATTCAGAAAAACAGAGAATTCGGAAGATAAAACATTGCTTTTTCTAAGTTACGTGTACGTTAGTTTACTTATATAAATTTTTTTTATAAAAATATGCAGCATAAAAAGTGGAATATTTTTCGTATGATTATATTTTTCAAAATTCACAAAAATTGCAAAAAAAAGTCTATTTGGTTACTAAATGGTTATTTTTTGGCTATCGACACTTTATATTTTTTCATCTCTGAACCACCTTGTAAAACGCAATATAAGGAATTCATTTTGTGGTTAACTTCTTTGTTGTCAATTTTATTGCAATTCATTAAATAACTTTACGAAGCTTAAAAATTGATGTAAATTTGCTTATATGTTTGTTTGGTTGGATTTTTTATGGATTATGCTACAGCAGTAAGTAATTTACTTAAGAAAACATTAGGGGTATTCACGATGTGTTGTATTTTCCCTTGTATTGCGTATTTTTGATAAATTTGATATTTGTAGTAAATTTTGTAATATAACAAAAACAAAATGCGCAGTTTTCAAAATACAACCCTGTGGAAAATATACAACGATGGAACACTATTGTATTCTGTGTAAATTTCGTTGTGTATTAGATCAGCTGATTGTACAAGCATTTCTACTCAGCATGTAGCAAGCTTAAGGCTACGCTGTGAGTTTATTTAATAAAAATTTATATAATTTATTCTTTCATTTCAGTTTTTGTATGATTTCCTTTCGTCAAAGTATGATTTAAATTAATATTTCCAAACAGAAGTACATGCAAAAATCAGCTGACTTAAAAAAAAAATATGTACTTTACTGAAGGTTCGTTCACAATAAGATGTAAGTATTGTAAATTTTGCAAAAATTTTTCTCAACTGCACCACATCGTGAATACCACTATTATTGCTAACAATAGCTATTTCTTTTAACTATATTAAAATGTGGATTTAAAACAATAAAGCAGAAAAAAGTTATTGATCAAAGTTCGGAATCTGAAGATTTATCAAAATTAGTGCTTTTCTCGCTAAGCTTACCATTTAACAATGCTGAAGTTGAGAAAATTTTTAGTTATATTAATCTTTCTTACTTAAACGAAAATTCGAAATAGAATACAAGAAAAACTCTTAAATAATTTGTTGAATGTAAAAACATGGCTGCATAATACCTATCAAACACCAGATAGCTTAATAAAAAAATTTAAAAATGCGAATTTCTATGATAATAATACAAGCAACAATTTAAGAATTGACCTCGAAGATGTGCCTGAATTTTAGTTTTGTATATTGTATATCGTTATTTAAAATTAAAAAAGCCATGACAATGTTTATAATTTTTAATAGGAAAAGGCAAAAACGTTTTAAAATAGCACATATAGTAGATTTTAAGGTCATAATTTCTTCATAATTTCATTTATTAAGTAGATATTTTTAGGTATTTGTCCAAAAAACGGCTTTTAAATCTAAAATATGTCCCATTTTAAAACGTTTTTGGCTTCTCCTACAAAAAATTAAAAACGTTGTTGGGGTTTTTTTATTGCAGGTGACAATATGTTATACACCTATATGCTTATAATTTAAAAATGAAGTTTTCTCTGTGAGAAAAGTATTTGACTATTTTTAAGAGAATATAATTCTTGAAAATACTTTTGTAAAGTACAAAGCAACTGATTTATGCTTCGTTTACGTCTTATTAATATAATTTATTTAATATTAACTTATGTTTTATAAATTTAAGTGTGATAGTAATCATATAAAGTAATATTTTTAAACTTGCTTCTGTGTTTTTTTTATATGCATATTTATATTTGAAATTGAAAGTGGAATATTTTTGTGGAATATAAAAATTGAAAGTGGAATATTTAGCATATTTTTTTTTTAACAAAAAGCATATTTTTTTCAAAAATCTTCTGGTCACACTGCTACTAATGCATTTTAATAACTGTTATTTTTCGTAACTTCTCAAATCTGTTGGAAATTCTAATTTGAAAATGAAAAGCCATATATGGCTTCGTGTGCAGTAGAGGGTTAACACATGCAAAACCATTCATTACGTGCAATATGCATATACTATATGCTAAAATTGCCTTTAATAATAGTTATTTAAAGTTATTGAACAAAATAGAATTAAAATGATTATTTTATGTTAATTAAATTTTATGATTTCAATTTGCATGAATTCCTTACGATAATACCATAAAATGAAAATACATTAGAATAACAAACCAAAATTTAGCCTGTGGTGCAGTCATCGGTAGAAAAACCCAAAAACAAAAACATAAACAAATATTGTTTAAAATAACATCAATAAAACTAACAACAGCAAATGCAGAAAAGAACAGAACAAAACAGCAAGAGCTAAAACAACAGCTCATTAGATCAATTATCAACTCAAACAGCAGGAATGAAAACTTGTTGAACAACTGAACTGCATTATCGACATAGTAAATATTTAATTACGATGAAAAACTAACAACAAAATAAACAAACATGATGCTTACAAAAATGTACTAATGTATTTAATTTATTTAATGCAACAAAATGCATGGCTTAAGCAAAGTAAATGGAAGAGTCAGAGAGAAAGAGTGTGAGTAAAATATCACAATTGTGTGTAGTTTTTTTCAACAAAAATTCATTCATTTGTGTGCGGTAAAACTGTTGCCACTAATTGTGTTGGCCTAAACAGTTGGCATGAAAATTCAGCTTAATTATGAATAAATCTATATATAAATAAAAATCAAATGTCGTTCGTTGGTAATTGCATCAGTTGAGAACGGCTGAACCGATTTGGATAATTTTTTTTGTAAATGTTCGTAATAGTCCAACTTAGGTTTTTACGGAAAGAAAAATTGACCACGCCCACTTTGCGCCCACTTTTTTTGATTTATCTAAAATCGGAAAACGGCTGGACCGATTTGGATAATTTTTTTTTAATGTTCATAGTAATCCAATTTAAGTTTTGTCGGAAAGAAAAATTGACCACGCCCACTTTTGTGCCCACTTTTTTCAATTTATCTAAAATCGGAAAACGGCTGGACCGATTTGGATAATTTTTTTTTCAAATGTTCGTAGAAATCCAATTTAAGTGTTTACTGAAAGAAAAATTGACCACGCCCACTTTTGCGCCCACTGTTTTGATATCTATATATATAAAATTAAGTGGTAAAACTTCCTGTTCGCATACTCCTCCTAGACGGCTTGCCCGATTTCAATGAAATTTTCAGGGGTGATTGGGGTCTGTGTGGAGGGTGCACATAAGAAATTGCATGTGTGTATCTTTGCAGGTTTTGTACCACACCCCCTTTTGTCGCCCACAAATCAATAAAAATGCTGTATTTAAGACGGTTTTGGTCGTATGAAATTAAAATTTGGTAAATAAGTTCGTATGATAACTATAATTAACTTTGAAAAAATGGGCGTGGTCACAATTCTTCTACGCCTACTTTAAAGAAAATATCAAAATAATTCGAAACTATTGGTCCGATTGAGCTCAAATTTTTTAAGTACGCTTTGCTTTGAGTACGAGATGGTTTAAGGGGCAATGCCACACCCCCTTTCACCTCCCACATATAAATAAAAAATTGTTGTTATCGAATAGCTTTAGTTAGAGTTATGGGTCGCACAGCTTGGAAATTCGGTATTCGACCACAATTTAGACGTACCGTTTCTGTAATGAAATTTTATGGGAGTGGACAAGGGGGAGGGGCATCTCCGATACAACCCAAATTTGTGATATCGAATAGCTTTGAAGTTATAGGAATTCATCTTTGGAATTCAGTTTTTGACCTCAATTTACACATGCAGTTTCAATGGTTTTATTTTATGGGCGTTGGACAGGGAGGCGTGACATCTCCCTTACAACCCAAATTTGCGATATCGTATTGCTTTGAAGTTATAGGTTGACAGCGTAAGAATTCGGTATTCGACCTAAATTTATACATGCATTTTCAATACTTACATTTTGTCGTCGTAGGGCAAAGGGGAGTGGCACTTCCCATACAACCCAACTTTGTGCTATCAAATAGTTTTAGAGTTATAAGTCGTACAACGCCGAAATTCAGTATTCGACTTCAATATACACATGCAGTTTCATTGATTCAATCTATGTTCATTGGTAAGAGGGGCGTGGCACCTCCCATTTAACGTAAATTTGCGATATTGAATATCAGCGTCAGAATTCAGTATTCGGCCCCAATTTATACATGCAGTTTCATTAATTACATTTTATGGGCGTACGACAAGGGGGCGTGAAACCTCCTATTTAACCCAAATTAGAGATATCAAATAGCATTGGGGTTATAGGTCTCACAGCTTTGGAATTCAGTATTGGACCTCAATGTACACATGCAGTTTCATTGATTACATTTTATGAGCGTTGATCAAGGGGGAGTGGCACCTCCCATACAACGAAAATTTGTGATATCGAATAGCTTTGTAGTTCAAGGTCGCACAGCGTCGGAACTCAGTATTCGACCAAAATTTACGCTTGCAGATTTACTGATAAAATTTTTTAGAGTTTGTCGGGGGGGCGTGACACCTCCAATTTAACCCAAATTTGTGATATCGAATAGATTTGGAGTTATAGGTAACTCAGCCTCAAAATTCAGTATTCGACCTCAATGTACTCATGCAGTTTCATTGCTAAAATTTTATGGGCGTAGGGAAAAGGAGAGTGGCACCTCCCATACAATCAAAATTTGTGCTATCGAATAGTTTTGGAGTTATATGTCGCACAGTTTTGGAATTCGGTATTCGACCTCCATGTAGACATCCAGTTTAATTGATTACATTCTATTAGCTGTGATGAAGAGAGAGTGGCACTTCCTATACAACCCAAATTTGTTATATCGAATAGCTTTGTGGATATATGTAGGTCGCACAGTCTCAGAATTCAGTATTTGACCTCAATTTAGACATGCTGTTTAACTGATAACATTTTATGGGCGTTTGAATAGGGAGAGTGGCAGCAACGCGCCGGGTTTCAGCTAGTACATAAATCAAAATTAAACTGAATTTTTATGGCACATAAATTATTTTAAGCTCTTAAACAAAATTTTTCATCTGTACTGTATTTTTTAAATAAAAATTTGTTTGAGCATTTTGTTTAAATTTTCTTTAAAAGAGGGAAGATTTGCTTGAATGTGTTATAAAATGAGCAAAATTTGTACCTTAAGAAAACTAATTTTTTATGACTAGAGTTGTTTATATTTGTAATAGTTTTTTTTTTAAAGCCATTAGTTTGTTACTAACATAAGATAAAAATGCTTCTGCTAAGTTTCATCAAAGCGATATGAACCCTCAGCTTTTGCCTAAATAACCATTACAAAATTACAAATATTTTTAAGAAGCAGAAACTGAAACTATGAGTTAATAATGTTTAATGTTGCTAACGTTAATAACTGAAACCTTTGCTACTGTCGCTAAGCGAGCATAAACAAATTTGACAAGCCGATGATTAAACAAAAGCAAAACAAAGAAATATTGTAAATGTTATGAATGAAAATAAAAATACCAGTTGACACAAGTTTTACAGCTTTTTACCTAGTTGGGGAAGTAAACATTACTAAACTAGTTATATAAAGATTACTTGGAAGTGGGAGGTAGCTCCCTGCTGGATGACAACACACACAAATATGGCATTATTCTAACATGGGCTTTTCATAGGCGTTTCATAATGTGTGGTACTTACATCCAGCATTACTTATAAGTCAGAGTTGAACTAATTACATCCAGTATTACCAATTAGTCAGAGGTCAACTACTTACCACCTCCATTACCCATAAGTCAGAGGTCAATGACTTACCTCCAGTATTACCTATTAGTCAGATGGTAACTAATTACCACTCGTATTACTTGTAAGTCAGAATGTAACCTATTACCTCCAGCATAACTTATAACTCAAAGAGTAACTACTTAGCATTATTACTGCCAAAAAAAAACTCGTTGTTTTGTTTTAGTTAAAATTAATTTTTTATTAATAAATTATGCCTACACTTCTAAAAATCTTGGAATAAATTTGAATACTTTTTGGCTTACATAAATGACCACACCAAAATTGTATTAAAATTAAATACTAGCCAAATACTAAAATTAATGCTAAATTAAAATCAGATCTCAGATTTTAAATAAAAATATGTACTAAAATTTAATGCTCAGATCGCATTAATTTTTAATACTGATTCTGTATAAAAAAGAAACTATAATACTAACCATAGTATCAAATTATATCCAAAGGGTATAAAATATCGTTGTAATATTTGAATTGCATTAAAATTTAATACAAAATTTTATTTAAATATAAAACAGCATGTCTTAAAAATTTATTACAATATTCACCATAGTTTTGAATTGATTCCAAGGGTATAAAATATCGTTGTAATATTTGAACTATATTAAAAAGTAAAACAAAATAAATTTAAAAACTTTTAAAAATAAAATACTTAATTGTAAATATGTATTCCAAAAAAATAACATAGTTTCAATATATGTGTATTCAAAAGTAATATTTAAGAAAATTATTAAAAACGTCTATTGTATCTAGTATTTAAAATAAATTATTCCAGCATTTCAAGTACATATTTATTAAAAAAAAAAATTGCCTTTTTTTCGCGTAAATAACTATAGAAATTTTAAACTATAGAAAGTTGCAATTATCTTCGATATTTAAATTACATCGATTTATAATACATTTTCCTTTTGCAAATATGACTGATATGATATTATACACACTTCATGAATCAAAACATAAAATATTTCCTCGATAGTTTTTATTTCTAAATTGTTAAGTTCTGCACAATATTTCTGGAAATAATTTCCTTTATTTTTTTGTTACCATAATGATATATTTAAAAATAAATACAAATGACATTCAAACAGAAAACTTCAGCGTAACTCCCTTCACTGCACAACAACTGTGCAAATTCACATGCATTTTGGAGAATATTGCCATGAAAAGCAAAAGAAAAACTTATTTAAAACTTTGCTAAAAAAGGACATACTTTGATACTATTTTGTTGGTAAGCTCATGATGGTTACAAAGTTTCACGACATTCTCATGCATATGCAAAAATTTTCACAAATAAAATAGTTAAAAAAACAACATAAAAAGTAGAAAATAAACCCAAGGCAGAGCAAACTTGACAATAGTTGGGACGTCGAAAAAGAATCGTTCAATAATATATAGAGTGCAATAAAGTAAAGAAACTTTAAGCAGCCTAAAATTGCAACTAGTTGCAAAAATACGCTCAACTACAGCGACATTTGGTCTAAATGAAACTGAATGTTCTTTCTAAGAACGGTTTTTTTAGTTCTTATTTATTGCCAACCAAAAGCGTGCAGTTTTTTGCAACATTTTTATCACTTTGCATTGATCCTTTGCATTAAGGATACAAGTGCGCATTTGCTGCAGTATAACATAAACTGAAGTCTGCTGCAGAGGCAATCTGGGCAATTTTTATTTCATTTTCGGAAAATCATCACGCGATACGTATACAAAGTTCCGTTAAGCTGAAAAGTTTTTATTGATATTGATGTAAATTGGCAACACTGATGAAGTTACCTGTCTGCACAAAAGTCATAAATCAGAATCTATAGCTTATGACGGGCAGAGTTGAGCTCTTGAAATTTTCTACATATAAGAATTAAACCAAAAACTTTTAAGTTCACGACACATTTTTCAGTTTTATTGTGTTCTTTGCAATGTGTTTTAATTTTAAAAATTTACTAACATTAGTGTTTATATCTTCCAACCACCACCATAACCACCTCTGCGAGCAAAAGCACTCGTTGACGCTGCAGCAGAAGCACTAGCGCTAGCACTAGCACTAGCGCCACCATATCCACCGCCACCCCCGCCGTGATGTTTACCGCCACCGCCATGAAGTTTTCCAATAATATGACTACCTTGATATCCGCCAGCACCTCCATCATGATGACCGCTAATAAGACCGTGGCCACCACCACTACCACCGTGACTACCACCTATACCACCAGGATATCCGCCGCCACCGATAGCTCCTCCATGACCACCAGATCCACCACCAATGCCACCACCACCATGGCCTCCACCAATACCACCAGGATATCCTCCGCCACCAATAGTTCCTCCATGACCTCCAGCGCCACCACCACCGATACCACCGTTGCCTCCGCCTCCACCACCATGGCCGCCACCAATACCACCAGGATATCCTCCATCACCAATAGCTCCACCATGACCTCCAGACCCACCACCAATGCTGCCACTACTACCGCCACCATTGCCGCCACCATTGCCGCCACCAATGCCGCCACTTCCAATGCCACCAGGATAACCACCGCCACCAATAGCTCCTCCATGACCTCCAGCGCCACCACCACCGATACCACCGTTGCCTCCGCCTCCACCACCATGGCCGCCACCAATACCACCAGGATATCCTCCATCACCAATAGCTCCACCATGACCTCCGGACCCACCACCAATGCTGCCACCACTACCGCCACCACTGCCGCCACCGCCAATGGCACCAGGATATTCACCGCCACCAATAGCTCCTCCATGACCTCCAGCGCCACCACCACTTCCACCACCACTGCCACCACCAATGCCGCCACCGCCAATACCGCCAGGATATCCACCGCCACCAATGCCTCCACTGCCGCCACCACCTTGGCCACCGCCAATACCACCTGGATATCCATCGCCACCAATAGCTCCTCCATGTCCTCCTCCATTACCAAAACCGAAGCCAGAGTCGATTAGGCCAGCACCACCACCTCCAATACCACCGGCTCCGCCATGGCCTTTGCCTCCTCCACTACCTCCACCTCCATGAAGTCCACCGCCTGGACCGCCTGGACCGCCTGGACCGCCTGGACCACCAGAATAACCGCCGCCACCACCTCCAAATGCTACAGCCGATGCGGAGGCTGAAGCTTTCGAACTTGCTCCAGCGTACCCATCACCACCGCCACCTCCGCCATATCCGGCATAGCACATGGCCACACAAACACTCAACACAATTAGCAATTTCATGATGTGGCTTCTTGAAAAAACTGATTACTTCTCAAACACAGCTCAATGCTTTTATACCAAATCCAAACTTATTCTAAGAGTACTTTATATCTACCTTTCATATTTGTGTAATAAATACGGATCGCACATAAAAATTCACATTAAAAACAATGAAACCGCAAACTTACATCCATTTCGTGCTCAAGTTGTTAATTGCTATTGTTTGTCAGCTCAGCTCATCTTAATGCCCCCGGCTAAACTTAGAGAGAGAGAGATCTTGCACGATCGTTCGTTGAAAATGAAAGATCAATGTAGATCAGTGGTCGTCAAACTGTTTTGGGATCATCAACGCCAGCAAAAAATATCAGGCCCCATAAAATATAAGCTGATTGTGAGTTTAACGCAGTATTTTATTTCTTAGTCGTTAGGGAATTTATAAAACAAAATATTAAGTTTTCATCTCCCCAGCAAAGAAAGCGCTTCCAAAAGAAGCTAAAGTGGGAGAGAGAGTTTTGAATTTCATCCCTTCCACTTTCATACCCAGAAGGCATTCTTTTAATGGCATGTCATTGGGAGGAATGCTTACCTTAGTCTTCTCTAGAATTGCTTCCAGAACTTTTTCAATGGAAGATTTCTTTGAACTCTTCAATGAAAGGATTCTAGTAGGTGTTTTCCAGTAAAAAATTTTATAAGGCATTCCATGGAATGAAAAGGTTTTTATAGTTTAGGGGTTAAAAAAATCCCTGGGAAATATCAGTTTTCCCGAAATTCTCGCAATTTTAGTGTTGGAATTGAGAAGTGTTTGGGTTTTGTTGGGCTTTTAAAAAAGTCCACGTAAAATATCCTTTTTCCCGATTTTCAAAGAATTTTAGTGTTTAGAAAATCCCACGGAAAATATCTAAAACATGTATTATAATTATATTTACTTTTTTTTACTTTAATTGAATTTAAATGCCATTTGAATGTCTTCCAGATGTAGGTTATAAGAATGCCTCTTGAAAGAACTTCGTTCTTCGAGAGAAGAAGCACAGTTTGATCTATAGAATGTCTTCTGGAAGCAGTGTCCTTAAGAATGCATATCACATTTGTATCAAAAATTTCGCTGAGTCAGTGTGATAATTATGACGTTCGTGATCTTAGACCATTTTCCGGCTGCACCATCTTTAAAAACGCCAACAAGTTGCTCTCATTTGAGTTTGTGTTCTTTAAAAATTCATTATGAAAATTTGTTTTGAAAATATCAATACCACTTGTTGTTCCATTAAGATTTTGGTATAAAAGTACGTTACTCTGAGGCCCGGTTTCACAATCAATGCTTAAGTTGTACTTTAGTTTTACCAATTAGTTTTTTTAGTTTTAAATGCCTTTAGTTATACTTAAGTCACGCATTTTCTACACTTAAGTTGAACTTAAGTATGGCTGATGAAACGCATTTTCAGAGATTATACTTAAGTGCACTGAAGTATTGATTGTGAAATCAGACCTGAGAGAATTTAAAATTCATATAAATACCTAGCAAAAAAGCAATTAATTTTAAGGCTAATTGAAAGTTCCCTAAATGAAAAATTTTTAATATTAATTTTCTTAGATAATTTGTGAAGTGCAATAAATCTACATTTAAAAATATTTAAAAGAGTTATTTGAATCTGTACAGTTTTTCATTATTGTTACCAAATTTTGTACACCAATGGTTTATAGTGTTTCTCACTAGCTTTGATAGTTGATAAGATTTGCTTGGAGAATCGGGATACTTTGTTAAATGCTTCTTTTCCATAATTTTGCAAACTGTGGTGCAATTCTTTTAACATCGTAAAGAGTTATTTTTATTTTAAACTTAAACTCTAAATTGTTTTTCTTTTGTTATGTTTATATTTATCGTGATGTGTTATGTTTATTGGTTAGATATTAATTATTAAGCCTTAAAGGAATTTATAAGAACAATTTATATACTTTATATAAATTAAAACCTGAGCTGTAAGTGATTGCAATTATTTGGTACTGTAATCAGTGGCTTCAGGTTATGATTGCCATTTTTTGAAATGGTTCTTTTAATGACTTCAACACAAGAAGGTTTGAAATCAATTTTGAGTTATGGAATGCATAAAAAAAGTTATACCTTTTTTTTATTTTAAAATTTTTTTCTTATTTCCTTTCAAATATTTCTTCTTAACTAGTAAGAAGTTTTCCTTAATTTTACAACAAGATGTTTTTGAACAAAGCAACTTTATAAACACTTCTTAGTTTTAAATATTTTGTACTAGACTTAAGTAATAATTTTATGATTACTATTATTTCTTTATTCAGTCTTTGGATAAGTTCCTTATACAAGAACCTATATACTATAACATTAAGGCTAAAGTGAAAACAGGTTATTAACATAGTTTTTAAAAACTACTTTAGACACAGAAAATTTAAAGAAATTATTTAAAGATATATCAATATATTAAGACAAAGCCCTTGTAATTGGTTAGTTTTTAGTATATTTGGTTCTAAATTGTTTAGTAAAAAATAACTTAAAACGTTGCAGCTGCCTTGAAGGCACATTAAACATAATAAGTTCAAGAAGAGACGGAAAATCAATATTTCCAGATACAATATCGTAAATGAAAACCAAGGAGCTGATCTTTCTTCTCAATTCTAGAATCTTCAGACCCAAAATCATGCATCTTACATTATATGAGGGCATAAAATCAACAAATAAAGGTCGCAACGCAAACTTTGAAAAGGATTTTTGAGTTCTATTCAAACGAAAAGAAGGCGTGGCATAATACGGATTCCAAATTATTGCTGCATACTCTAAACGTCACTATCTTACAAACGCATTGTAAATACATTTGAAAGTTTGAGGATCCTCAAACTCAAAACTATTTTTTCAAATAAACCCAAGCAGAGAGTACGTTTTAGGAATTATAAAATTAAGATAATCAATAAATGTAAGCTTTGAGTCTTGAGAATATAACCCCCAGATAACGAACAGTATTTACGAACTGTACGGGCGACTCACCAAGAGAATAACTTGCATTAACAATATTCGAAGCCTTAAAAAAGGATACTTGAGAACATTTTTTTATGTTTAATGGTAAACCATTAATTCTGCACAAGTGAAAAACATTATTCAGGTCAGATTGTAACGCTGCAACATCGGCCGGACTGTAGACTTCCTTAAAAATTTTAATGTCATCAGCATACATTATAAATTTTGAAAATTTTAAGCATTTACAAATATCATTAATGTACAAAATTAGAAACAAGGTCCCCAGAATACTGCCTTGTAGAACCCCAGACGTTGCTCAAAATTTGGCAGAATTGACATTATTTAACGAGACGAAACTAGAACGTGAGCTCAAGTACGATTTAATCCATTTTACTAAAAAAATATTACTTTTCTTGGAATGAAATTCAAAACGATTTTAAAGTAATGCTAAAAAGTGTTCTAAATTTTAAGGAATTGAACTAAAGTAAAGTTAAATTTAAGGACAAATTGTAGTAAAAAAAATATTTAACAACAAAAGAAGCTCGCTTTTATCTTAAAAAAGTGTAATTATATATAAAAATTTTTTTAAATCAAAGTGTTTGAAGGGAGTACAAACTTGTTTTAATTTTGTAGAATTTATTATCTTTAAAACAACAAAAAAAAATAGTATTCTTCAAATATAAGTACTTTAATTAATCAAATTTGCATTAATTTAAGGAACATTTCTTTAGATTAAAGACAAAAACGTGTCCTAGATCAAAAAGAAAAATGTACTCAAATTAAAAACGTATTTTTTTATTGTAGGCGATTTAAAAAATTTGATGGAACTTCGAAAGTTTTACCCATAATAAAAATAGTATAAGAGACAAAATTCGCATGTAACTTCGGGGCTCCGCTAGAAACGGGCCCCTGGGGAGCCGCAGCTCAGCATTTGGCAACCTCTGATATAGACAGCTGTCACTTTCCACAATCACACAAACCACACAAAATAAAAAAATTTTATCCTATTATGAGATAATTCTATTTATTCGCAAATTTAACGCTTCGTGCTGAGGAACAAAACATTATGCATTATTGTTTGCTTACCAAATATTATAAAGTTTTTTTTGTATCTTAACCATTTAATGGTTGAGCTTAATGTAAAAAAAAATTCTCTTGTCATTCTGAACATATCGTTATGTCAAAAAAATCATTAAGAATCAGTTTTTGCCACTTTCAGTTTTATAGAAAAGAGCTTATTTGATGTTGCTTGAAGAGTGTACATTATTAATTAATTAATAATTAGTATTAGAAGGTATTTCCCTCACGAAATTGTATAAATATGAATATATTAAAGTCATTTACTATTATTTATTTGTATAGACGGATTTTCAAACGAAACTCAGAAGCATTGTACTTCTAACACAAATTAAATTGTGTTCATATTATTGTATACTTCTTGAGTTTTATTTGATAAATGCAAAAACAAATTATGTACATTGTGACTTAACTCTCCCAAAACATCTAGTCAGATATGAACATTTTTGTATGAATATATTTTTAATTGCTTAACTCTGCTGCAGCAAATAAACTTTTCCATGTATAAGTCATTAGCAGAATTTTGGTAGCTGTTGGAGTTTCTTCTATAAATTAAATCCAAATGTTGCAAGGAATATAACACTTTCTCGAAATTTGTTCCTACTCTAAATGTCATGTAGTTCCGTTTTTAACATGTCATTACAATGCAAACGTAATTTCTCGAAAATAATTACTTTATGAATATTCATATCCCTAAGTTAATAAGAATATCTTAATTTTTTGTTCATTTTTATTTTAAACTAATAATAATTTATAACCTTAAAAAAAAATTTACTGGCCATTTCAGCCCTTGAAAGGACTTTGGACCTAGCTTCTTATTGATCAATTGTGTTGTCCGTGTTATTAAATGTTTGATCACAAATGACCGAGAACTGGACCTACGTGTTTTATGCCGACTCCGAACGGCTTATGTTCTCAAGAAGCTTTACATGGCAATTTTTACTCTCTGAGGTTTGCCATCAGACAACCGAACAGAAAAATTAATTCAATTGAAAAAACTTTCTGTCTGAGCTGGAATTGAACCCGGACTACCGCGGTTCTTTAGTCTAGGGGCCACGCACTCTACCCACTAGGCTACGGCCGCCACTTATTTATTACCTTACGATTCTTACAATTTTGTAAAAAATTTTTTTAATCAAAATCCTTTTGTCTTGGAAACATAAATATAGAGCTTGCATTTCAAGCACAAGCATTCAACTGGTTAAAAAAAATTTTAATATATCGTCACTGCGCCTACAAATATGGTTATGTGTTTTTCAGCAACTCTCAGGAGAGCAAAAAACTGATTTTTTTTCAAAGCATTCCTACTACTGCGAGCAAGATAGCTAGCTATTTTGATCACTTCTAAACCAAAAGAGATCTAAATAACGGCAAGTGCAGAAGAATTGGCGAAAGATAGTGTTAATATAATATGCAATAAATAAAATTTACAAAAATTACATAACCATTCTTGTTGGCGCAGCGACGATGTGAATATTGTGCGCAACGTTTGAGATGTTTTTCAGATTTCCGGCTTGATATTTTTGTTTGACATTTTAGATATTAAATTCTACTAAAGGCAGTAAAGCTAGTACTCAAAAGTAGTAGAAATAGCAGTAGAAAAATATTAAAAATAAAAGTATATACTGTAGTCATTATAATAGAAGAAAATAGTAGTGAAAATGTCAATAAAAATAGGTGTAACAAATAGTAGTACAAATATTAGTAAGAAAATAGAAGTGTAAGAAAATATACAAATGTAAAAAATAGAAGTATAAAATAGTAGTAAAAAGAATTATAGACATAGTAGTAAAAAAGGAAGTATAAATAGTAAAGCAAATTATTCACCCCTATTCTTGAATCCGCGTCGAGTAAATATCGTCGTCGAGAGCTCACTTTCACCAATGAATTGTCGTCGAAGATCATTGCGACGATCAAAAATTTAAGTATTTATTTGACGACGTTTGCTCAACAATTGACATGAACAATCAGTGCAGATCTCAACGTCGAAATTGAAAGTTTCCAGAATACAACAATTCTGTTTCGACATCGTTTCGAGAGCGAGCGCGGGTTCAATAAGGGCGGTTATCTAGTAGAAAAAGTATAAATAGTAATAAAAATTAAGATAAGAAAATAGTAATAGAAAAAGCAATAAAAATAGGATTAACAAACAGTAATAGAAATATTATGCCCGTATGACACTACGTTTTTTTTTCTGTTTTTTTTTTTTGTGTATTTTACGATGTTTTTCGAGCGAAAGGGCAGGTCATATTAGGAATCTGAAGTGGTCTAAACGAGAAAGCTATCTGCTAAAAAACGAAGTAAAAACAAACGAAAAATAATCTAGCCTATTAAAAACATAGTACCCAACTCGTATTTCGTTAGGTTTTTTGATAGTTGTCTGTATTTCGTTAATTTTTCTTTATTTGACCGAATGTGTTATTTTATAAATACAAATTAAAAATAAAACGTAATCGTCTGTCCACTTAAGTTTCATATTTTCAATTTTTGAAAATTACTCTTTTTAACTGAATGCGATTTGAATAGATTTTTTCAGCCGGAAACAAAATGTTAAAAATAAGTTTTTTACGCAAACCGTTTGTCTCCCTCTAACATATTGCCGAATTGTTTTTGTAATTTAGTGTTCGTTGGTTTTTCGTCAGTATTTAAAATGAAAAATACAATAAAAAAACAGAACAAAAACGTAGTCTCATACGGGCATTAGCAGATATATAAAAAAGTAAAAAATATCAATATCTAAAAAATAGGAGCAGAATATAGTAGTAGAAATTGCAGTAGTAGTAGTACTAAAGGAAATTTGTATCTAGTGGAAATAAGTATAAATAGAAGGATGCCTCCAAAAAAGTTACCAGTACCACCGACCAGAAGTGAACCTTGGTCTGTTTTATGACGATTCCCAAAATATTTTGGCCGTCACGACAACCGCCAGCTAAACCATTTTGAGATAATCTCCAAAAATCATGTTTTGTGCACAAATTTCTGCTAGTGTGGTTGTAAAGAAAACAAACAAAACTTTTTTTAAGATTTTTTAATTTATTTTCACTAAAATTTAAATAACTTTATTATATCTTATGCGATTCTCACTATCTAGATATCGTTAGAAAGATTTTGAGTGCTTGCATTGATTCCTGGTCAGAATTGAATAAATTGATACACATGACAACTGAAATATATGGTATAAAATAAGCACTTACTGAAAAAATTTTGAAAGAAATTTTAAAACAAAATATAAGTAATAAAGTTATTAGAATTTAGAAAGTTTTTGGATGGATATAAAAAACAGCAGTATCTTTAATCAGACTGCAATAATTTAAAATGTTCATTGCAAATCGGAACAGCTTTTTGCGGCCTATAATTTGTGATAGTTTATTTTCTTACAACTATTACTGTGTTTAATTTTTATATATACTGGCTGTATATATATGGTTTTTTTTTCAAAATGGTCTAGCGTACTGGCGGTTATTGTGACAACCAGATTATTTTACAAATTTTCATAAAATAGATTAAGGTGAATTTTAGTTGGTGGCATCGACACTTTTTTATATGAAGGTCGATACACCTTAATAAATAGTACTAAAAATAAGAGTAGAAATAGTAGTAAAATTGGAGTAACAAACATTAGCATAAATATAAGTGAAAATATAAAAAAAAATTTAAAAAATACGAGCAGAAAAGGAAGTATAAATAGTAAAGGAATTTAGTATCTACTTAAAAATAGTAAATAAAAAAGAAGTTTAAAATAATATTCGAAATAAAAGTAAAAAAGAAGTTGAATATAATATTCGAAATAAGAGCAGAAAAAAGTAGTACGAAATAGGATTAGAAATAAACATAAATATTATAGGTAAAGGGTGTTTTTTATAGAGTTTTACAAGTTTAAATCATAATAAAACATAGTAGTATATTTTTAATATCCATAAAACCAACTTTATTGGATAGAAAATTTTATGAAATTAATGTTTAAATATGATTTCTGCCATGTGGCCTCCACGGCTGGCGCGTACAAGGCGCAATCTGGAACACCAATTTTCACAAACTTCTCGCAGCATTTGCGGCCACATGGCCGCTATCTCACCGATAACTCTTCGAATGTTGATTTCCAGCTGTTCAATTGTTTATAGTTTATCGATGTAGACAAGTGACTTTACATAAACCCAAAGAAAATAATCCAATGGAGTTATCACACGATCTTGGGGGGCCAATTAATTGGGCCATTTCGTGAAATTATTTTTTCGTCAAAAGTTTCCTTGAGTAAATCAATTGTAGCGCCCGCTGTGTGGCATGTGGCTCCGTCCTGTTGGAACCACATATCATCAAGATTAATGCCAGCTAATTGAGGTACGAAAAACTTCGAATCATGTTCCTTTACCGTTCACTATTGACAGTAATATTCTGACCATCATCGTTTTTGAAGACATATAGGCCAATGACTCCACCAGCACATAAAGCGCACCAAACAGTAATAATTTGTGGATGTAATGGTGTTCGACAAATGCTTGTGGATTCTCCTCACTCCAAATACGAAAATTCTGTTTATTTACGTACCCATTCAACCAAAAATGGGCTTCATCGGAAAATAAAATTTTCCATGGAAATTCAAAATCAATATCAATTTGTGCATTCGCCGAATTGGCGGCGCATACGATGGTCGTTTGGCTTTAATTCCTGCCCAAGTTGAATCTCGAAAGGTTTTAAGCCAAGATCTTTTCGTAAAATCTTCCATTAAGTGGAAGGACACAACCCCAGTTGCTGAGAACGGCGACGAATTGATTGATTAGGATCATCTTCAATGCTTTCCTGTACAACGGCTATAGATTCTTCAGTGCACATTATCAGTAACAGTAAATGTGGTCCGAAAACGATCTATTGTTCTTCGAATTAGCAGCTCTGAAGGACGATTATGTACGCCATAAAATGGTCGAAGTGCGCGATAATTTTGACGAACAGAACCATATTTTTGATTAAAAATTTCCACAATTTGCAAGCGTTGCTCTGGTTTAAGTCAATCCATAATGAAATGTCAAAGCAAACTAAACAAAAAGCAACTATCAGCTGTTAAATGGGTGGTCAAATAAAGAAGTGATGCCAACTCAACTTGGTACCATTATACGAAGCCCAATATATAATATCACACCATTTAGTATAATAATGTATATACGTATAACCATCTTATTTAATATAACCATCATACCAAACCATAATTTCATACTTAGTAGAAATAGTAGAATAGTAGAAGTAGTGGAAATAGTAAACAATATCAGAGCCAAAGACAATAGTAACAATAGCAGTTGAAACAGTATTAAAAACCATAATTGAAAAGATACTATAAAATGTAGCAGGAAATGAGTGGTAGCTATAACTCATTTGCTTTTTCCCTCAATTGTTTAAGCTTCTGCTTATTTTAAATTACTTATTTGCTTTTGTTTTTGCTTTTTTTACTTTTTCTATAGCTTATGCTTTTGCTTTTACCTTTATTTTTGCTTTTGCTTCCATTTTGCTTTCCTTTTTGCCTTTTTGCTTTTATTTTGGCCTACTAACTTCTGCTGATTTGCTTTTGCTTTTGTGTTTGCTATTTTAGTTTTGCTTTTGTGATTGCGGTTGCTTTTTCTTTTATTACAAATCTGTTTTGCGTCTCTAGGAAAGAAATTTAAATGCATCAATTGCGTTGATTATTTTATATGTTCGCCTCTCATATTGTTTCGCAGTTAAACAGCGGCTGTTCGTTTCTTAAATTTTTACGAAACTGTCGCGTCACGGTTTATTTTGTTTTTAAGTGAGCCGTGGAAGTAATTTGTTTCTTCATTTACTTAAATACTAATACCGCTTATACTAATATTTTAGTGAAGTGGCCACATTTAAACTAAAAAAATTTAAATCTTTGAAAAGCCCAGATCATTTGTTGCAAAAAAAAATTTTATAGTACTAACTTTCGGTTATTGAAAAACCTTGAAGGATAGTATTGTATATATTAAAATGTATGCACTAATTATATTATTGTATCATATAAACACTACTTACTTAAAAAAAATGTTCAGTAGTTAGCGTCTGATCTGAAAAGTATAAGTGTAATAATTTTACAGTCGTGCCATATCACAGCTCTTGTTTCTAACTTTCAATATTTGAAAACCATGAGGTAAGACGTAACGTTGTCACGTCAAAGAGGGTTGGTTTGAGGTATGTCCTCCTACAAGAAGCCTAAAGAATAGAAACCCTGTTGCCTTATACTCACAAGCACTCACACACGATAAACATTGATTCTCTATCCCCGTAAATATACGTGGTGCATCCAAATAATTTTAGAAAAGACACCTGGCATGATAGGGTTTTTTTGACATCGAACTAGGTTTCTTAGTGTGTCGGTTAGTTAGAAACCTGTATATAAATACCTAAAAATATGTCAAGGATAATTAATTTTTTCGATATTATTTTTTACGAAGTAGTTCTTTTAGCAACATTTTCTTACCAACAATATTTTACGTAGGATAGGTGGCCCTAACGCTTAACAACCGAGATAGCATGTGCTCAATTCCCATCTGAGACAGAATGTTTTTTCATTTGAATTGATATTTCCGATCGGCCATCACCTCTCTACAGACAAGGGCTAGACTAAGAGTGTAAAAACTGCAGAACGTAAAACTGATTGTAAAACTTCTTAAGAATATAACCGTTCGGAGCCGGCATAAAAGTTGTAGGTCTAGTTTTCGATCATTTGTGTCCCTCTGTTTTTCTATCATTTACTAATAGATTAAAAATACTTATTTATTTTCAACCGATCTCATGCAATTTTGTGAATATATCCTTTGCCACTTTAAAAAAATCATCTTTATTTATATATGGCATACAATGAAATCCTTAATTTGATATTGTGATAGTGATATTGATTAGAAGATGGCAAACCAGCCACAAAAAATTATAAAAATCAAGGATTAAAAAGTTACTTCACATTTAAAATAGAATAAAGTACTCAATGCTTTAGTTTTACTTATGACAGAGAGAAGCTTTTACTCGTAATAAGTATTATGATAATTTTTATCAGATTATTAATGTGTGTTTTATATATTTTCTATTTACATTAACAGTTTCTTTAAAATTAACGTCCATAGCCATGACCACCACCTCCACCATAGGCACTGGCAGAAGCAGATGCACTTGCGCTAGCTTTTCCACCACTATATCCACCACCACCGTGATGACCTCCACCAAAACCACCACCACTATGGTGACCTCCGCCCAAACCATCGCCGAAACCACCGCCTCCTTTGCCACGATGACTTCCGCTTATGCCACTGCCTCTTCCGCCAAGATGACCTCCGCTAACACCACCAGCACCAAAACCTCCGCTTCCGCCAAAACCTCTTCCATGTCCGCCAAATCCACCACCTCCTACGCCAAGATGACCGCCACCAAAACCACGGCTTCCGCCAAAACTTCCACTAACCAGATGACCTCCACTAACACCATCGCCATCGCCATGATATCTACCGGCAGTACCTCTGCCTCCGTCGCCAAAACCGCTGCCAATGCTACCAGCATAACCACCGCCAATACCACCACCTCCTCCATGGTATCCACTGCCATGACCACCACCAGCTCCACCGCCTACTGCAAAAGCGGAAGCTTTAGCACTAGAACTTGCACTACTAAAACTTCCACCACGACCTCCGGCATATCCGCTATATTCGGCATAAGACACAGTTACACAAACACTAAGTACAATAAATAATTTCATGATAAGGTTTCTTGAAAAACTGAAACAATCTAACACCAAACTTTCCTTTTATACAAAATCCTAAATAGTTGTACATTTTATAACTAAACGCATGGCATAGACGAAAGGTGCGCTCGTAAATTTCGCATTAAAAATAATAAAAAACTATAAAATTATTTTAGCACATAAGTAAGTTGTTAAATATAATTCGTCAAGATAATTAAAAAGATCGATTATTGTAATGTAAAAAAGTCTTAAAAAAGAATACTCAATCACTCTTCAAACTACCATGTTAAGGAGCATGATAATAACCATTTAACCATTGAATTATTAAACCATTTAAATTAACCTTTAACTTTGGAGGTTCATTTCTTTGACATAGTCTGTGAGGTGATGGTAAATTTACTCCACTTTAGTTTACTAAAAAATTCTAATAAAAAGAGGTTTTTAAAAATTAAAGTTTTTTCTAAATGACCTCTATATTTATTATGTTGACTTTATATGATTTAAATACAAATTCTAAATGTTTGATAGTTTAAATCATACTTGATTTTAAATACAAATTCTAGTTGTTTGACAGTTTAAAATCGTTTATCGAGCTTAAGGTCAAAGTTAGAACAATTAATTGTTCTAACGAATTTTTCTAAAGAAACAACAACAACAACAAAGTTTTTTCAATATGAAAGGAAAAAAACCACTAGCAAATTGATTTTATTGTACAATTTCTGCGGTGCTAAACGCGTCATCAGAAATCTTTGTGATTGCCCGTGCAAGCGCGTAGACGCACTGCACCATCGGGGCGATGAGATTTTGAAGCTTCAATTTCTCATTTTTTCCTTTAATTTCATAATGCCACATTTGTTGTTGTATTTCTGTTTTACTTTAGTTTCTATGCTTATATTATATGTAGTCCAACAGCCTGCTGGAATTCTGCACTAACAAAGCATGTTTACTGAAGTTGTTTTTAGAATTTTTGCTGATTTTGTTTTTCAGCTGTTTCCGTTTGGTCGAGCTCTACCATTTGATTAAAGTTTTTTCTAAATGACCTCTATATTTATTATGTTGACTTTATATGATTTAAATACAAATTCTAAATGTTTGATAGTTTAAATCATACTTGATTTTAAATACAAATTCTAGTTGTTTGACAGTTTAAAATCGTTTATCGAGCTTAAGGTCAAAGTTAGAACAATTAATTGTTCTAACGAATTTTTCTAAAGAAACAACAACAACAACAAAGTTTTTTCAATATGAAAGGAAAAAAACCACTAGCAAATTGATTTTATTGTACAATTTCTGCGGTGCTAAACGTTTTTAAAAATTGTTTTTTGTTTTAAAACAAAATTGTATATAAAATAAATACAAATTTTAATGTTTTTTTTTTTTTTAATTTAACAAAACTGGCACTTTATTTCACTAGCCATTTTTTAAAGATGACAAAAATATGTGAAGAGAGGATAAAATTTACCACCACCTCCACAGTTAAAAGTTAAAACGTAATATTTACGTTCCAATAGTAAGCGATAAGCAATTTAAAAATAATAGTTTACGCAATAGTTTAATTCTTTAATTTAAAATTGTAACTTTTAATGCAGGGAATTTGTAAAACAAGTACTGATAGCTGTATTAGAAAGAATATTTCAAATTTAGGATGTAGTCTAGTTCGTCGGGTAAAAAATAGGCTATTTTTGGGAATTTCTAGTGAGCTTATTATATTATATGTTTATAGAAAATTTTAGGGATGATAAGTGAAGTCTTAAATTATAAAAAGAAAAATTTTTTATTAATTTTGTTCAGTTTTTTACACAAAATTCGTACTTAAACGGAACGCCATAATGTGGAGGCAGGTCGGCTCCCAAACTATATCTCGGCAACAGCTTATCTGAAACAAAAAAACAAAGTGTTTTAGATTCGGTATAACAATGGCGGCTACAAAATGGACTATTGATATAAATTTTTAACAATTGTTGTTTATTATAAGCAACAAAAGCCAAAAATACTTAAAAAATTTTGTTTTTTGCTGTTATTTGTAAAATATAGTAAAAATCAATAGTTGAACATGGTTTGAACAACAACGTTGTTAAAATTTCAGAAGGATCGGCCCATGAATTCCAGGGAAATCGTGTGTGGCGTCCGTGAAAACGTAGTTTTGAGAAAACTCGCTCACAAACAAGTGCGCGCAGGTAGCAATCTTTGGGTTTAAAAAAATACTTACACTACTCGGACAATTAGTACAAAATTCTAAGATATATATTAAGCCGGATCGAAAATAAGATTTCACCGGACACCGACTCAAAAGGAAGAGGGACTCGTAAAAACTATTTTGCCATCATTATTTATGTATCGGATTTTTATTGCAAATCCCCATGGAGCGGTTTTTTTTTATTTCAAGTCAATGAAAAAAGATTCTTACGAAGATGATAATATAGTTAATTATAAGTTGTTCGATTAAAGTATACATAAAATAGTTCAAATAATTTAATAATAGCTATTTAGCACATTCTTTAATGATTCTTTGGAATTAGAAAAATCAATATTGCAACAAAGCACACAGTTATTGAACTCCAACATTGCTCTATATATTGGTGAGTTAATGGCATAGTTGGTTCTGCATCTTTCTAGATAAAACACATCAAAATTACGTTAAGTACGATAAGGAATATTAAAATGTATATATTCAAGTAGTTTGGGGCAATCAACCGTTCCAACTACAATATCAAAAATAAACAACGCCCATTCCAAGCATAACGCAAAACGGGTCCGTCTCATGGCTTTCGATTTGTTTTATTTTTGGGCTATAGGCTCCTATTAAAATTCTAAGAACATAAGTTCATTTATTTTTTTTATCGCCATTCGTTAAAAAGTTATTGACCTTTCAATTCTGCAAATCATCCGAAAACGCCAGAATTGGAAAGTTTTTAATTAATTGTATCTACGTCAATCTTAATCCAATTTTTATAAATGAGGTACAGTTAGAAAGGGATTAGAAAGTTGTTTCTGCAAAAAATATATAATTTTAAAATTTTGGATGTTAGGGTTGCCATCAAATTTAAAAAATAATTTATTTGCTAATTTCGATTTTTTTTTTAAATTTGAAGAAGAATGTTGCCCTAAAGTCAAAACCAATTTTATGATGGAGCTTTTATATATTTTTTCGCAATTTCAATTTTTGTGCACATACCTTATCATTTTTAGGCAATTTATCGCCTATAACTTTCATAACGGTAAAGATATTTGCAAAATTTAATCTGCAAAATGGTTTGTCTTAAAAGGACCAACCTTTTATTCATAAGTTTTGATGACCTTACACTTGACCTTGGTAGAGAAAACTGGTAAATACCGAAAAAAAAATATTTTTAAATTTTTTTTACTTTTATTTGTAAAAAGGTGAACAAACTTTTGTTTCAAGATTGCCATATTGAAGATTATTAAATTTTAACTGATTTTGTACCAAAAAGTTTTAAAATCGGTCTCTAAACAAAAAAGTTATGATGGTTTGATCAGCTGATATATTAAAAAATCCTCTGAAGCTGAATATCGTTGAGTTTTAATCTCTCTTTTATTGATGGGAATAAAAATGTGTAACTTTTGTGTGAAGGTTATAGATTGCACATTTTTAAATTTTGACATCAACTCAGCTTCAACATTTTCAAAAGACTTGAGCAAAACCGATAACATATTGTTGACTCCTTTCTTATAGCCCATACACAGAAAAAACAAATTTAATGAACAGCATACGTTAAAATTAATTCATTGATTTTAATGAAAAAATCATTGAATTTTTATGAATTGCTCATAGTTTTTAACGTACTATTCATTGAAGTCAATGAAGTTATATTCATTAAAAATGTCTAACTAAATATCAATGATTTGTTTTCATTATTTTAATGGATTTTTCATTGATATCAATGAAAAGTACATTGATTCCAGTTGTAAATCAAATTTTAACGAACCATACATTGATTTTTAATGAACAGTTCATTGAATTCAATGTTTAGGTCATTAAATGCAATGTATAGTTCATTAAATTCAATGTATAAGTCATTGAATTCAATGTATAGTTCATTGAATTTAATGAATGGTTCATTGAATTTAATGTATAGTTCATTGAATTCAATGTATTGTTCGTTGAGTTCAATGTATAGTTCATTAAATTCAATGTATAGTTCATTGAATTCAATGTATAGTTCATTAAATTCAATGCATAGTTCATTAAATTCAATGTATTCAGTTCATTAAATTCAATGTATGCTAATTTATTCCCTTCCCAATTTTGTTTGAAGTGAAACGCGAAGTTGTGAAGACGTGTGGCAATTGTGTGTGTAAATTTTAGATAAGAGGTGACAATAAATTAAATTAAAAGTGAAGAAAATGTTGTGCTTTGAATGTAAAAGAAAATTTAAATCTTTTGAATTACTATTAGTATTAGTAAATAATAGGAAATATACCTGGCATTTAAAGTGACTGCTGCCATCTTTTTCAAAAAAAATTTACATTTTTAAAGGATGAAAACCACATAAAAGATAAAGATGTGCGGGCAAAGTTGGCAGAAATTGAAGATTTCACTAATTACAGTGGTAAGTTTAATTTTTCTCGAGGCTAAATAAATAAATAGCTATTTTTTCAATTAATATCTTTCCAGACAGTACTGCTATGAAACTTCTTTGGAGCCTTCATGGGTATTTGGTGCCCACTCAAAAAGTATGCAGTAAGGACAACTTTGGAAGAAAAACTTTCCTAAAGCATACAATTACCAGTTGCCAAGAGGCATTCGTTTTTGTTGGAAGCAGCATCCAGGAAGTCGAAAATATTCAACCAGGCGAAAATATTCAACCAAAACTAAAGGTGAAAATATTCAACCATTAATCCTTGCTGTTGGAGAGAAGAACTTCTCCTCATTCCTCATTCATGAATTATGTAAAATTTCAATTTGCTCGTTTTATTAGAGCCGTAGATGTGTGCTTTAAAATTTTTCAATTATTTCAATTAAAATATCCTGCGGCATGCACTCTCCTGTGGGAGTTTATTGCCGTATATTTTTATAAATTAAAAAACTATTCAAAATCTTCGAAAATTTGTATATTAATTGACTCTTTAAATAAAAAAATATTGTTGAAATTGTAATTATTTCCTTATTTTAAAAATGTTTAGAGAGGGATTAACAAATAATTCGTCGAATTTAATGTATAGATCATTCATTCCAATGAACTAAATACATTAAATTTAATGAAATATACATGGAATTCAATGAACTGAATACATCAAATTTAATGAACTGTACATTGAATCCAATAAACTAAATACATTAAATTCAATGAACTTAATACATTAAATTCAATGAAATAAACATTGAATTCAATGAACTATAATACATTGAATTCAAGGAATTATACATTGAATTCAATGAACTTTAATACATTGAATTCAATGAACTATATATTGAATTCAATGAACTATACCTTGAATTCAATGAAAAAATCATTAATTTTGGCATTTTTTAATGAACGTGTTCATTGAATTCAATGAAGTGTACATTGATATTCAAGGAACCATTCATTGAAAATCACTAAGTTTAATGAACTATTCATTAAAGTATGAAGAAAATTCATTGAAATCAATGACCACAGTTCATTGGACCAATATCAATGAATAATTCATTGAAATTAATGCACCTTTTTATTAATATAATGTACCTTTTTGGTTCAGTGTACGTAAAGCTCTCTCGCGTTTGTTAATTAGTTTTCAAATGTTCTGTGAAGAGTGGCTCTCATTTCATTTCGTTCAAAAGCTCCACCGGTGCCATAACACGGCCCCTTAGCATGCGATGTTGCAAAGAAATGCCACTCAGCGTCAAAATATTTTTAAATCATCCACATATAAAATACACTGTGAATTTTTTACTTTCGATGTAATATCATTGATAAATAATATGAACAGTAACGGACCCAAAATGCTTCCCTGAGGAGCAGCCGAGGAAGCTATAAATGGTCTTGAAATTGTTTTTTCAATATAAACATGACATACTTTATTACTCAGATATGATCCAAACCAATTTTATATGTTTCAATGAAACCCAATTTTCGCTAATTTTTTTTAATAAAATGAAATTAAAGAATTCGACAATGTTTGTGTAGATGGAATCAACTTGATACCCCTGTTGGAAAGCCGAAATACAATAATGCTTGGTTTTCACTATGTCATTTTTATAACGATACAAAAGTTTATCACCTGAAATATTACCTTAATAAAACTCTAGAACATTTTCTTTATAGCTCTATTTAATAATTACATTGTTTTTAATTATCAAAGATTGCCAAAGAAAGAAAAAAATGTCAACATGTTGGTTTTTTCAATTTGATTGACAACAACTGACCACTGAAAATGACAAAGTGAAAACCAAGCATTACACAAACACTTTTTATTTTGTCTTGTTAAGATTGGTGCGCTCTTGAATAGCACACACTGAGCGAAATAATTGTCACAATTATCTAGATTTGTAATTTTGTATGTTTACATCCCCACACATACTGTAATATATGTTTATTTTTTTATTTTTAGTCATCGGTATTGTTCACTATTTATTCTGTCATTATTGATCCAGCATTTTTTTTATGTAAATAAAATATATAAGTTTGCTTGCAGTGGCAAATTGCATATTCTGCTTCCCAAGAAAAGTTCTCTGCAGAACAAAAATCACATTCCGATTTAGCTTCAAACATTGTATTTTAGGTGTTTTGCTTTTGTTTTCGAATTATTAAATCCTAGAACGACTGAATTATATTCTCTTCTGTTGTGAGTTTTGTGTACATGTGAAAATTTACACTCAGAGAGCGCTCAGCGAGCAATGGGGCGCCCAGCGCTGCTTTAAACCAATACTTTGCTTTAATAACAAAAGAATTTTTTTAAATATAAGAATTAAAAACTTCGGTGAATGAATATCCCAAAAAAAGTTTGATAACTTTATTCAAATAGATTTATAATATTTTCAAAATCATTAAAAAATGTAGTTGCTGTAGTTTATTCGACACCAGAAATCTTCTCCGAATTGTACGAAAAAATGTGCAAAATATTAAAAAGAAGGCTTTTATGAAAAAACACATAAATGCACCTTATCGCCCTCAGCTTCGCCATAAAATGTTAGCAGTTGTTATTAAATATTAACAGCTGAAGAAAAATAATCTTGGCTTCCGCACTGAACGAAGCAAGAAGCAAAAATTATAGAAAATTTTAAGCGACTGATAGATTAAATAAAAACACATGCTTAATAATATTAAAACAAATGTAGATATATATGGTTTTAAATTTATGGTGTGTTCTATCGAAACAACATACAACGATTTATGTGAAACAGTCCAATCGTTAACCGCAACCTTAAATGAGGAAGATAAAGTTATAACTTTTGGAGACTTCAATTGTCCAAATATCTCATTTATCGTCGATGAAAAAGACAATTATCTTCTTCCGGTTAACCTTTCAAGCTCGATAGACTTTAATTTACTTAGTACCTTTTATAGCAATAACCTACAACAAGTTAATCCAACCCCAAATCGGAACGGCAACTGGTTGGATTTAGTCTTTGCTAGTTCGTATGATGAAATAAAGATTACTGCAACTACTCAGGCTGAACACTTATTTTCTGATACACTCCACCACACTGCTTTAACTGTAGAATTTCCTAGTAAGAACATGTCTTTTACCACCTCATTTAATAACACAATCGTGTTCGACTTTCTTAATGCCGATTATGACAATATAAAAATTGATTTGAATGCCTATAGCTGGAACGATCGATTAAATTTGGAAATAGATAGTGCTATTTCACTTTTCTATCAACGCCTTTTCACAAGTATTGAAAAATTTGTGCCTCAGATAAAGAAAAAAAATAAACTTTCAGAACCATGGCTTGACCAAAGTCTCAAACATATAAGAAACCAAAGAAACAAGCTATACAAATTCATTAAGAAAGGCGTAAATGTAAGCGATGAAATCAAAATGAGATACGAAGAGCTCTACAATGAGTTCTCTATAAAATCAAATGATGCTTATAGAACTTATACCAACCTTATTGGAGAAAAAATTCTTAGAGATCCTAAAAAAATTTTTTGATTTCGTTAATGTCAAACGTAAATCAGCTGGATACCCCTCATCTACGTTTAAAGGCAATACAATTTCTTCCAACCTCCAAGAGATCTGTAATCTTTTTGCAAATCACTTTAGAGAAGTTTTCTGTGCTCCCACAACCCAGACTCTCTATTCCTCCCCCTCTCCTAATGCGACAGACATTATAAACAATATCAGTCTGACGCTGGATGAAATTGTTAATGTTATCATGGAACTTGATTCAAACAAAGGACCTGGACCAGAACTCATACCACCAAGTTTGTTAGTTCAATGTGTAAACAATCTTGCCATTCCCTTATTTATACTTTTCAACAAATCCTTATCCTTAGGTGCTTTTCCATCCTACTGGAAAATCTCCCATTTGACACCTATATATAAAAGTGGCGATAAAAGGTCTGTTGAAAATTACAGAGGCATTGCCATCTTGTCAGCTATACCAAAATTATTTGAAAAGATAATATGTGATAAGCTGACGAGTCTCATTAATCCCCGCTTAAACGAGCAGCAACATGGGTTTCGGAAAGGCCGATCGACCACCACTAACCTAATGATCATGGTCTCCGATGCGTTAAATCAAATGGAAAAAGGACGCCAAGTAGATGCAGTTTACACAGACTTCAGTAAAGCATTTGACCGTGTCGACCATAATATCTTCATTTTGAAGTTAGAAAAATTTGGCATTTCCGGTTTATTACTCAATTGGATCAAATCCTATCTCTGCGAACGATCCCAGTTTGTTAAATTTCAAAGGCATTTTTTCAAATGATATACCGGTCACCTCTGGTGTACCACAAGGTAGTCATTTTGGCCCAATACTTTTCAACATTTTCATTTCAGATTTATCTATTACTCTTTGTGACATTCCCCATCTTATGTACGCAGATGACCTTAAAATATATAAGATCATTAAATCAGAAGTTGATGTAACTTTCCTACAATCGAAACTGCTGTCCCTTGAGCAATGGTGTAATCAAAACAAACTTCACTTAAATGTTAAGAAATGTTGCGTGATAAGTTTTTCCCGTTAGAACTTGATACCAGAATGCAGTTACCTCCTTAATAATATTGTTCTGAGCAGAACCAACCATATTGTAGACCTTGGAGTTGTCCTAGATAATAAGCTGAGATTTAATCTACATTTTGATAAAGTCTTTTCGAGGGCAAATAAACAGCTGGGATTTATAAAAAGACGTGCTAAAGAATTCCAAAATGTGTGGATAACCAAAACGTTATACTGTACCTTAGTGCGACCACTTCTTGATTATGCTTGCATCATTTGGAATCCAGCCTTTGAATCTCATAGCGACAAAATTTAATCCATTCAAAAACAATTCCTGCTTTTTGCGTTAAGAGATATCTTTGACCCCCGTGACTATAACAACTTGCCACCGTATGAACAAAGACTCAGGCTCCTCTCTCTGATGCCTCTATCATCAAGAAGAACTTTACTGAGTTCATGTTTCACATTTAATGTTATTAATGGAGCTATTGATAGCGAATATATCTCCAGCAAAATTACACTAAATGGCCCAATTAGACGTACTAGGCATACGCGGCTCCTAAATGAATATATTCACCACACTATATACGCAAATAATGAACCCATTAGTAGGTGCTGTAGAATTTTTAATAATATTAGCGAGCACTATTCACCATCCATACCAAAATCCACATTTAAGCGAACCCTCTCAAAGTCTCTCTTTGACTCGGAATAATTTGTCCTTTTCAAGCACTGCTCCCTACAGAGTTATGCTTCTTGGTCTAGTCCCCCTCTGTCATCCCCTAAAAGTAGTACTTAAGATATATTAGCGTAGTTTAAGTATTCTTTTGAAATTAATTTAAATAATATGTAAGTAAAAAAAAAAAAAAGTAAAAAATGTAAATAGAATTAGTAAATTGCCTTGCTTGGTGAAATAAATAAATAAATAAATAAAATTGATAAATTTTGTTTTTAAATAGTCCTATTTGTATATTTTTTTTTGCTTAGATTGGACTAATGCTCAGGGGTTACTCCCTATAAAAGTGTAGGGGGCATACTAAATAAATTTTTTTCTGTGCCTTCAGACCCTGTTCGAAATTTCCTCTCTTTGTTAGGAGACGCCCTGATTTAGCCCTGATTTTTTTTTGGCATAGAAAAAAAAATGTACTCCTTTACAAAAAAAACTAAAAAAAAAAGAAAAATACTTTAAAAACTGTTTAAGCAAAGTCCCTCCAAAAAACTTAAACTCCCTATCTCCCTCTTAGGAGTAAAAAAATTTCTGAAATATGTAAAATCCCGGCAAATCACTTCAGTGCGTCAGACTCTTTAGAGCGTTTATTGTTTAAACATTTACATATTTAAATTTTTTCGGCATAAAGTTTCACTTCTGGTGTGCTTGGTAACCAAACGGTGGGAAGAGTGGTGGGAGGAGGGGGTTTGTTTGTTTGTTTGTTTTGGCTTATTAGCTCATTAGTTTTTCTACGAATGGCTTATAGATATGATATGAAGAATTACTTCTGGTTTTTTATAAAAGCAAAGAGCGGTGTTAAAGAAATCATTAGTTGTTGAAGAAATCTCATCATGAAGTTGCTAATTGTACTCAGTATTTGTGTAGCTGTTTCTTATGCCGGTGGATATCGCCATGGTGGAGGTGAAGGAGGAGATGCTATTGGCGGTGGTGGTTACGCTGGTGGCATTGGTGGAGGTCATGGAGGACATGGAGATCATGGTAGTCAAGGAGGTCATGGAGGTGTTGGAGAACATGATACTGGCGGCGGTGGATACACTGGTGGCATTGGTGGAGGTCATGGAGGACATGTTATTGGTGGAGGTCATGGAGATCATGGTGGTCAAGGAGGTCATGGAGGTCATGGAGGTCATGGTAGTCATGGAGGTCTTGGAGAACATGTTACTGGCGGTGGTGGATACACTGGTGGCATTGCTGGAGGTTATGAAGGACACGGAGATCATGGTGGTCAAGGAGGTCATGGCGGTCATGGTGGTCATGGAGGTCTTGGAGAACATTTTATTGGTGGCGGTGGATACACTGGTTCCATTGGTGGAGGTCATGGAGGACATGGAGATCATGGTGGTCATGGAGGTCATGGAGGTCATGGTGGTCATGCAGGTCATGGTGGTCATGGAGCTCTTGGAGAATATGTTACTGGCGGCGGTGGTTACACTGGTGGCATTGGTGGAGGTCATGGAGGACATGTTACTGGCGGCGGTGGTTACACTGGTGGCATTGTTGGAGGTCATCGGGGTGGCAGTGGTAACGGTGGTAAATATCATGGAGGAAAACATGGTGGCCACGGTAACTATGGACATTAAATTTAAATTAAAGCGGTTTTTTAATGTAAAAACACAATTTGATCACACAACAAAACTGACAAAAGTGCTATTAATATTACAAATATTAGTTCTTTTCATTTTTTAATCAAGTCTTTTGATCTTCCCAAATCAAAATGCTGAACAAAAAATTATTTTTTTTTTATTTACTACCACGTTGGGTTTATTTTCCATTTAATTTTGTATTATCTAATTTACAAGCTTGTATAATATTCATATCCATTGAAAACATCATTCCAATTGCCCTCAGGCTCACTTTTTAATATTATTTTTGTTATTTGCTATATAAAAGTTTTCATATCGTTATATCATAAAAAAACTATTTAACAATAGTTCAAAGCTTAATATTTTTGTAAAATCTTTGTAATTAACTCACATATGTAGGGGAGCTAGGGGCTGGTTGTAACAAAGTTTAGAAGAATAGCTTTATTTTTAGCTTATTTTGTTACAACTGGAATTTATTATAGCCCCACTATTTATTGACGATATTAAAAAAAAATAAGTTATGAGAAAGTTTGTTGATTTTTATAGAAAAAATATTTTTCCGCAGAAACTTACAATTTGTTACAACTTGCCCCGTTTTTGGGGCTTGTAGTAACGTTGAAGAAATGCATTTAATCGATGCTTTTATTAAATTTTTCTGATTAAGTAACATAAAATAATAAATATATAATAATAATGTAAGACTTATTTATTGATAGTTTAGCTATATGAAAAAGCTATTCAGTTAAAAATTTTATATGAAATTAGCATAAAAGTATTATAAAGATTTATAAATAACTGTAAGATTTATAAAATAAAAGTAAAAAGTTACCAAAAATTTTACTCAAGCCAAAGAGCGTGCAGCTTGTTACTTTTTTACTGATTGTGGAGAGAGATTGAGAGCAAAAATTTCATGTTAAATAACTAGCTGAACATGCTGAATGTGGTCAGTGAATACTTTTTTACAAAAATAAAGTAATAATATGAAAAAAAACATACAAATAAACATTGTGTAACAACAAAGAATTATTTTTATACAAACTTTTCATGTTTATCTTTACAAAAACTAATATCAATACGAACGAAACCATAAAAACAAACAATAAATAATAAAATACAACATTTTTTACATGTACAACTCACCCGATTTTGAACATTTTTAATTATTAACTAAAAACTAAGAACTATAGTTGTTAATAAAAATATAAGACTTTAAATTTTAATCTTACTATATAAACGTAATTAATAAAAATACTTAATTTTTCTACTTAACCAATATAATTTTAAATGCAATATATAAAAAAAATATTTCTTACTTATTAGTTACAAAAACTATGAAGCTGCTCAGAAGCTTACACTTCGCTATCCCGCAGGAGCACTTGTTTACATAAAAAACCGGTTATTATAATAAAATTTACAAAAAGTTTTTATAAAATTTTTTCAAACTACTGAGTAATTGGCCTGTAACATCTAACCTCTGTAAAAACTAGCCCCTAGCCACCCAATATCAATAAAATGTTAAAAATAAATATTAAAATTTAATAATACCAAGCCAAACTAATAGAATGACCCATTAGAAATCTCTCATGAAACAGGATTCTCAGTTAGTGCTTAAGTAATGTTAGTAGTATTGATAATGTTATGCACTAAAAAAAATTATTAGTAAAATTTCTACGAATGATATTAGTAAACAAATTATTCGTACATTCTACAAATATTTGTACAATATTCAAAGTATTGTTTTTGTGATAACTTTACGAATTCATTCGTAAAATTTTTCTTATATCTGATGTAGTATCTACGAATATATTTGTTTTATATACTAATGATATTCGTAAACAAAAATAAATCAATTCCTATTAGTGCATTGTACGAATGATTGTGTACATATAAATAATAATATTCGTAAATTTCTCGCACAAATAACTTTGTAAATTCTATCATAACATTCTTAGTTTTTACTAATGCTCTCGTACTATTTACGAAAGAGAAATAATATTAGTAGAAACAACTCATTCGTAGGTTGATCGTAAGATAATTAGTAGAATGTACGAGTTATTAGTCGAGTTTAAAAAATTGAAAACCGAAATCGTTCGGCCTTGTTTGTCCTACATCTACAGAACATAAGGCACTGTATGATTGTAAAGTGACTGTAGCCTACTGGTAGAGTGCTCGGCCTGTAAGCTAAAGAGCTGAGGTTCAAACCCCAGCTCATACAGAAATTTTTTTTTATGATCATTCGTAAATGTAACAAATGTATTAGTACAATATACATTTGTTTTTTAAGAATACGATTAAAATATTCGTAATATGTACTGATATAGGTCGATGCTACGAATCCTATTAATGGCTGAAAACTACAAATAAAATTCGTAGAATGAACGCAGTTATTAGTAATATTTATGCACAAATATTTTTGAGTGTATTGTTTTATGTAGTCACGATTTCGTAGTTAATTTACTTTTTATAGTTTTAATAGTAAAATAAAAGATAAAAGGAAAAACAACCACCTGAGGTATTAATAATTAAATGCTTTTATGAAGATGCAACCGCTTGCGTTTAAAACCACTTAAAAAACATGCAATTTAATAATTATATTATTAAACACTTTATCGTTATCGGTTGTCGAACTCGTTATTTGTGTTGCAATGAATTAATGCAGCGAAAACAATTTTAAATAATAAACAGTATAATTATTTCATTTTATGTTAGTAAAAAGTTTTGCTTTTATTCATTTAAGGGCATACAGTTATAATGTAATGTACAATGCAGATCGTTTTAGCACTTAAAAATTTGGAAAAAAATTGCTAAAAAATAATACTTATTAAATCTCAGATTCACTGTAAAGGAAGAGCAGAAAAAAAATACTAAGGGGAGGTTCTAGTAGAAACGTAACGTCATTTCAGGATTTTTTTTTTGAGCGAACGTAAATCTTTTTTTAAAAATTTTTTTGTGGCATTTATTAGTGTATATTTTAAGAACATTATACAATTTGTTCGATGAAAAATAATTTAAAATGGCGGCTAAAGGTCTTGCTGATCAAAACCGTGCGCGGCGATAGCCGATGTGCGCTGTACAATCTACAGCCCTGCCAAGTGATCTGAAACGAAAAAACCAAAAAATTAATAACCCAGATGAAATTTGTGGGACTTGTAGATTTTCGATTTTGATAAAACTCTTTTAAAAAAAATGGTGGCCCTTTGAAAAACCTTGTTTTTCCCTTAATACGCCTTAAATATACCTATAATATACCTCCCTTAATACGTTCAGGATTCTGTCGGTATCCAAGTGACGACATCACCACTCTTCAAAAGCATTATATTTTTGACGTTTTTGACGTTTTTGACTTTTCTGACTACCTTAACATGAACACGCCATAAATGTCAGATTAATCTGTCAATGAAAAGTGACGTTAGTATTCGAAATTGAACTGCTTTTGGCATTGTTATATAAATGGGCAAAGAAGAATTTCGATCTTCGATTAAGCATTACTTTTTGCGCAACCTAAGTGCGAAAGAAACAAAGGAAAAGCTCCATAAATATTATGGTGAATCTGCACCGTCTCTATTCATCCGTAAAATATTACATTGCAGAGAAAAAAGAACACGTCGCACAGAAGTTCATCTAGTGGACAAAAATCAGAATTTTGATGGGCACGAAATCTTACGAATTTGGTATCGCTGTAAAAAGAATTCCTTAACTAGAAGAAATCCAAAATATTAGAATCCAAAATTCTTTTTTGTGGATGACATCTCTTTAAAGTCAGGGTTTTTGACAATATTAGCCTTTTGAAATTCTCATTTTTGAGCGATTAGGAAAAATATTACTAAAAATACATTTTCTAATTATTGAAACCACTTTTGTTTTATTAACTAACTAAATATCTAATAAAAATTCCAATTTATTATTTGTATCAAAGAATTTAAATTTTATATTTTATAGACCTTTTATAGAAATTAATGGAAATTACTTGATGCAAATAACTTCTGACTCCCGCATGCTCCCAGGCAGATTTTTCAAAATAATAGAAATATTTTTTATTGCCTTTCTGAATTTATATTCATCTTTTGCTAGTTTTTGCTAGCCTTTGAGGTTTACGATTTTGAAAAACGTTTCAAAACTGAACTTTACAATAACTGTTATACATAGTATATAAAGATCAATTATTTGTTGTGTGTTTGCTATAGACTCCGAAACTATTCAGCCGAATGAGCTGAAATGGCGGTAGATTTGTTTCGAGTATGAGATGGTTTTAGAACAAAAACTTCCCACGCCCCCCCTTTTACCGCCCCCAAATCAATAAAAATACTATATTTCATACGGTTTCCGTCGTATTAGAATAAAATTTGCTAATTAAGTAATTAAGTTGATATGGTAAATGTCAGCAAATATACTAAAACTGGGCGTGGTGCCACTACAGCTCACTGTTAAGAAATGATTAAGAGATTTCGAAACTACTTGTTTTGAGAACGAAATGGTTTGGAAAAAAATTGCCACACCCTCTTTTACTGACCACAAATCAATAAAAATGCTTTGTTTCAGACTTAATCAAATGACTGCAAAAGTATTTGAAAGTATTTATCAGTAGCTCACCATTACTATTTTTACTTTTTCTTTTGCTTTAACTTTAAAAAAATAATGATAATAACTTTTTTGGAAAAAAACGCTCCTGCAGGCCTTCTCAATTGAATAAGCTTTAATTTGAGCTGTCAAACATTGAAATCGGTCAAGTCGTTGAAGCGGAATCGTGTACAGCGCGGAAAAAAGGTATTTCGATTCACCGACGCACTCTCATCTAATACGCTATGACTCGTAAAATAAATTAGATAGGGAAATATCGTTTTGACCACATATTTTCAAGATCCTAAAGATGAAAATAAAGCAAAAAAAAAAACAAAAATAAAAATTTTCTCTGATTTCTACTAGAACCTCCCCTTAAAACAACAAAACTTCGACTACAAGTCTTTAATCCATTAAAGATAAAAATTGACTTTTCCGTAGCCGCTACTTCCACATGGTGTATTTGCGAGTTTTGCATGTTATATTGCAGAAATTCACAGTCTAATATTTTTGAGGCTGCTTTGCGAAAATTACATTTTTCTAAAGAAAAGTTAAAAATATAGGAAGTGGTGAGTACCGTTATTGTCATGGAAGGATATCAAAGAACGGATACGTGATGTTCCGAAAATAAAAGTATGACGTCGTCAGTTCACAGAAGTAGCAGCCCTGTAACGATATTGCATTTTCTATGCAACGATATTGCATTTTCGATATTGCATTTCCTATGCAACGATATTGCATTTTCGTTGCATAGAAAATGCAATATCGTTACACGGCATTTTTATTCGCGGAGTACAGCTGCCACGATAAAAATTATAACATGGCAGTAAGCATCGGTCTTCTGTCTTAATAATTTAAATAATTTTTATATACATTAATTAAAAAATTTGTGACGTCATAGTACTGCGGTGGTAACCGCCTCATGCAACAAAAATCCAAAAACGTTGCATGGAACTATATTCAGGTGGCTTGAGGCATTAGTGTTAATTTTATAGTGCGATAACAAAAGTGGGTTCTTCGAATTTATGACGAAAAGAAAACATGATGGTGCCTCGTATATATAAAATATTGCGTGGAAACCTTAGAGAGTAAAAACTGCCATGTAAAGGTTCTTGAGAACATAAACGGTTCGGATTCGACCCAAAACTCGTAGACCCAGTTCTCGATCATTTGTGTTCAATCATTTAATAACATGCACAACACAGTTCAGGCCCGTAGCCCGGATTGACCCAAGGGGGGCTTTTGATTAAAAACAAATATTGATAGCTTTTGATATCGATAAATCAAAAGGAATTTTTATATGTGTATTAAATGTTTGCTCCCCTATGGACCAAATTGTTGACACCGTAAATTAAGAATAGTCAATTTGATATAAAAATAAAATCTATAAAGTTTCAAAAATGTTACTTTATTTCTCGTTTCAATAAAAAAATTTTAAAAATCCAAATTTGAGAAATTGTAATGAAATTTTGTTGAAATATTATCTAAGTCTGCGGAAAGTGTAAGCTCTGAAGCAGGCAGGCAGGCAGGCAGGCAGGCAGGCAGGCAGGTTTGCTTACTTGTCTCAGTGCGAGAAAACTCGCTTCATACGATTTCATATAAACCTGCTCGAAGTGTGCAGAGTGGAAGCAGGCAGATCATATCAGATCAGATTAGGTTGTTGCGAGAAACCAGGCTGGCGCAGGTTTCTCGCAACTGAATGTTTTCTTTTTGTGTTGTTTTTTGTAATTTTTCAAGGAAACTGCGTTATTTTATTATCTTTAGAATACAAGACCAATTACAACAAAAACATTCAACAACAACAACGCGTTGAACGAAACAAACATCAACAGTAGCGACCGCGCACATGTTTTGTGAGTGTGAGGGTTGTTTTTGGTTTGTATTGACAAATTTGGTAAACGTCAATTAAGACTGTGCATGATAAGTTGTACAAGCGAAAATGATAGATTGATCGAATGTGCAATTGTTGGGCATGTAAGAAACAAAAGAAATACATTTAAAACAAATAAAACAATAAAAAATTACATTGCTTGGTTTTGGATTTTTTTTTTTAATATTTTAAACAGTAAAACCAGGGTCTAATATGTTGGCAGCCCCCAAATTCCAAAATTTTTGTAATGCAAAAATCAAAAATATTTAAAGAGCATTAGTTTTAAAGTCATTTCAAATGAGATATAACGTTTTTATGATTTTTCTATGTTTTTTTTTTGAGTTAAAAATGCCAGAAACAGGCACTTTGCGGATTTTTGAAAAAAAATCAAGTTTCACTAGTTATTACTTTCTTCTTAGGATTTTGTTTTTTTTGAATTTTATGCACAAAATAGCTCAAGCTATGCTTTAAGCATTACTGTTGTTATTGGTTAACATTTAGCATTTTTGGATTTTTGAGAATTTTTTTCATAAAAGTACTCAAACTCGACATTTTCAAAAGGGTACACTTCTAATAAAAAATTCCATAACGACCAAGTTATTTAAATTAATGACACAATTTTTTGTATTTGTATTAAGTGTTGTTTCAAAAAAATTTTTTAACAACATTTCATTGCAATTTTTTAAAATTTGGATTTTTACGATTTTTTTTTTATTACAACAAGAAAGAAAAGAGAATTTTTTCGAAAAGTAAAATATTACAACTCTGGTAATTTTCATCGGATTTTCCTCACCGGTGATACTTTGTAAAGGTATTTGAATCTACTATTGATTAAAAGTATAGAATTATCTTATCATTTTACAGAATTTTAATACACATTTTGATGACGAAACACCTCATTTTCGCCCTTTATGCCAATTTAATAAGATTAAATCGCAGTGCTTACTTTATCGGTGTCCGATTTGGATAAAATTTCTGGAGAGTTATCTTATCGGCCAATGAAATATTTCTAGCCACCAAAGAAAACGCTTATTTTAGTTTCTTAATTTTGTACACATATTCTTAGTCTTAAATTAAAAATAATAATTTCTCCTCTTTTTATTGAATGGAGTCCCTTGAAGGAAAAAAATTGTTTTTTGCTCTTAATGAAAATTAAATTTTTTGAGTTGTAGCTCTGTTGAAGAGAGTGTGTTATTTATGTATAGAAAATAAAAATTTTTCATAAACACCATTAGCGGAGGATGCAAAATAGAAAGCAATAGGGAAAAAAATAAATAACAAACTTTCAGCACGATTACGATTTCCATGGCCCAAAGATCGCGAAAGAGGATTTATCGATATATAGATTAGCTATCAAACTATCGATTTTTCAAAAAATTTACTAAAATAAGTCTTAATGTAAATTCGACTATATTTATGCTAATATTTGACCGATCGGGATAATTTGGGTATCATTAGAAAAAACCAATAATTGCAAAATTTTTAAAAGGCAGAGCCACTTTTTTTTTAAAAAATTAGGAAAAATATCAATATGTACTTCTGAATACAAAAAACAACGTTTGATAAAAGTCTATCTGGCTCCTTTTACAGAAAAAGTACATTTTGTAAAAGGCAGAACATATTTTTTTTTGTCGTTTCATTAAAAACATTTTAAATATCTTTTGAATGACACCTAAATCATTCAGATCGGACAAATATTAGCAAAGACATAGCCGAATTTAAATGTAGGTTCCATTGAGTAAACATTTTTTCAAAAATCGATATCTCGATAACTAAACTACTTATCGATAAATCCTTCAGGCAATCTTATTTTCTCACAAAGTACTTCAAAACTGCATACTCAAATCGAGGGGCCACGGAAATCGTAATCACCCCAAACTTTTTCTCGCACTGATCTGATCTGACCTGCTCGCATTCACTCTGCACGGCTTAATTACTGAGCAGGTACCTACCTGCGCCTGCCTGCCTGCCTGCCTGCTCGCATCAGCGTTTACTCTGTGCGCAGACTAAAACATCACTTAATACTAATGAAGAGTATTTCTTTTTCATATTGACCACTCTCTTAGCTCACTTACAACAACTTCAATTCTTCCACATGTGTTGTAATTCGTATAATTGACTTCATTGGCGAATCGCGCGGCGACAGCATGAAAAAAATGTGCGTTGCATTGTTGTTATTTTGCTCGCGTCGAAAGATATCAAGGTCATTTATGCTGTGTATGTTTTGTTGTTATTTTATCTCGTTGCTTTCATCACATGTTGATAGAATAGGAAAACGTAACGATTGATTATTTTGTTAACGCTCGATTTCACTTCCTTTATAATTTTCATACTACATAAAATCGATTTAAAGTAGTCAACTCCAAAAAACATACCTCCAAAAAAAAATTAATTTTACATAAAGAAATCCATGTTAGAACTAAATTTCATCAAATCGATTCACCCAATTAAGCACCCAGCGGCTTTTAAAAGTTCTGTGTATAAGTTCTTCGCAATACTTACTTCTCGCCTTTGACTACTTAACCGAAAAGCTGCTTATACATAAGTTGACCCATTAGTGTTTGGGGCAAGGAAAGGTGACTGCCACTAAAAGCGAGCAGGTAAATAAATAAGCTCTAATGCTTGACTGCTATCGGATTTGTATACTCTGGCCATTAGTTGAATGATGAAGGTACGGTACGTATTTTGTTTTATGAACACACATCAATGAATCTGCATGGAAAAGCATAGAATTGCAGCAGTAGCAACAGTATTTAATACCTTACGTTAAGGCATCGAAGTGTATAGGTTGAATAATGATAAATATTTATACACCCCACAGCAAATGTGTGGCAATTTATTCTGGAACTAGACTGTATCTTTGTCGTAGAGCACCAAAATACATGAAAAAGTAGTGAGTAGAGGAGGACCCCTCTGCCCTTGTGGCAAAGACAACTCAATGCTATGCATACGAATGTGTTCTCGATATTGATTACCTCCCGAACTCCACATTCCTCAAAATAAGCTCGAAGCATAAGATAAGGTATTAAAATCTACCCAAACCTTAGTTTAAATATGAATTCATATTAGCACTTTTCTTAACATAAAAAGTTATCATTTTTACGGTTAGTACTCGTAAATTTATGTAGGGTATTCACAAGTTGTGCTATCATGTCATAATGTCATATTGTCCTAAGATTTTACACTAGTTTAAACATTTTATTTTTGCCATATGGAAGACAAAAAAGTACTAATATATTACAACTCTCAAAGCTATGTTTATTAAAAAGTCGTAACCAAACAGCTATTTCTTATTTGCATTTATTTATCTTGTGAATTTTAGTTGTAAAATTTTAGGACAATATAACAATATGACATGATATTGTGCACACCTTGTGAAAACCCTAATAGTTTACTTTTATTAAAATATGACTTGTAGTATATTGTAAAATATTGATATTGTAGAAGTATTTGAATGGTCACCAATATTGTTTGAAAGCTTCAAGTTTCTGTTTTAATTATAACACGCTTCCATTGAGCGATCGTTGGTGTTGTTGTTGTTGTTAAAGTCAAACTTTATTAAACAAGCTAACACGTCTGAGTGAAAGTTTTTTTTATTCATTCAACTTTACAACTTTGCATAATGTAATTAGAAATTTTGTAATTAAACTTTTGGCAACGATGACAAAAACATCAAACTTTGCCTTTCTATTTTCATTACATCTTCAGCAAGCAAACTGTCGCTTTAACTCAGACTTTAGTCAGTAGCTAGACCGAAAAGGAAATTAATTTTTCTGGTTGTTTCGCTTGAATACAGTTGAGCAGCCTAGATAAAATATTGTACATTCTTGTAATTTTTTATAAACTTGACAAATTGACTTTATAAATTTGGCTGAAAGTTACTAATTTTAGTAAGATAATTATGGTAAAAAGTTTCGAGTGTGACTTCATTTTTTTGACGTGCCAACGTAGTGTCTAATCTCGTGATTTTCAAAAAATATTTTAGTAGAAAACGTTACAGTATTGCAGTCAATTTATATCTCGTTGAGTACAAAAGTTACGATAAATAGTAACGTGCCAATCTGAAGTGTGATTTTTTGATTTTATGACACAAAAATTAATAAAAAATATCACGTCATCAGTGCACGTAAGGATACGTTCAGGCAACAAAAATTAAAAATTGTTGCATGGAAAGATTACTCGCTGAGTAAAGGCAAAATGGAAAGAATTATGGTACAACATAAAAGGTCGGTTCTTTCTCCTCCTGATGAAAATAATATAATAATTTATGAAGTTATAAGATCAGAGTGGTAGTCACTTTATCAACACGAATGCAAAAACGTTTCATGGATTTTTATCTCACTGGCTATACACATTACGATACATTTTTTGATGCGATATTAGAGATGAGTTCTTGAGATGACAAAAAAACCATTTTACGTCATCAGGCCGCTAATGTAGAATATTAATGTAACGTTCATGCACTATGGATGCATGGAAATATAGCATGGCACTAATGGCGTTTTCATTTCTCAAAATAATGTTTTTCATTTTTTCTGCCCTCTTCCTGCCATCTTTGAGCATTCTGAACTTTTTCTATATTTGAGGTCAACATTTTCGAGAAAAGAACACGATTCAATTTTAGAGGTAACTATTTTTTTCTCAAGAGGGCAAAATTTGCAAAAAGGGCAGAAAAAATTTAGCATTTTTTCGAGAAATAAAAACGCCATAAGATAAATGTAAGTGTACCACAGCAAAGATTGGTGATTTGTGATTGAAAAAAAAAATCAAAGACCTAAATGAAAACAAAAACAAAGACAAAACAAAAAAACAGAAAAAGCAAGTTCCATAACAAAAGCTAAAATGAAAGAACAAGCAAAAGCAAAACCAAAAGAAAAACTTAATGACTAAACACAAAAGCAACTTAACAAAAGCAAAAGCAAATGACAAGAGAAAACACAAAAGCAAAATCAAAAGCAAAAATTAAGGCAAAAGCAAAACCTTAAGCAAAAACAATAGGAAGATCAACATATATAGAAGCAAAAAAGCAAAACCTAGATTAGAAGTAATTGAACTATGGCAATAGCAGACAATCTAAAGCAAAAGGAAATAAGCAAACCAAAAGTAAACCAAAAATAAGAGCAAAAGCAAAACTAAAAGCAAATGAGCCAAATTAAGCACATTTAAGCAAAAGCAAAAGCATAGGCAGACAAGTAAAATATGATACTAAGGCATGGTTCCTGAGTTTATATTAACGCTTCTACTATTTCAACTACTTTTTCAATAGGAGTGCATACTACTATTTTTCCTACTACTATTTCTACTATTATTTATTTTACTGTTTACGACTTCTACTACTATTTAAGGTATGGTAAGAGGGTGTGATGTGATGCACCTATGGTATGATATTATGGGATAAAATGATGATGGGTAGAATCATTTGAATTTTGGAATTTTATTGCATAGATCGTTATTTATACTTCAACAAAACAACAACACAAAACCAAAATGGCAATTTCGGCCCTTGAAAGGACTTTGATCGAGCATCTATTGATCAATTGTGTAGTACGTGTTATTAAAGGTTTGAATACAAATAATTGAGAACTGGACCTACAGTTTTTATGCCGACTCCGTACAGCTTATGTTCTCAAGAAGCTTAACATGGCAGTTTCTACTCTCTGAGGTTTGCCATTGTCTGCTGAGAGGTGGCGACCGAACAAAAATATTAATTCAATTGAAAAACATTTTGTCTGCGCTGGGATTTGGACCAGGGCTACCGCAGTTCCTTAGCTTACGGGCCACGTACTCTACCCTATAGACTACGGCCGCAACTATATATTTATACTGCTTTTTTACTAATATTTTTATACTTTTTCTACTCAACTACTACTGTATTATTATTTTTTTACTCTTATTTCTTCTAATATTACTATGCTACTACTATTTTCTACTACGTTTGGAATAATGGTAAAGTATGATATGTATATATTGACTACTATTTCCTACAAATTTTTCAACTAAAGGGTGATTTTTTAAGAGTTTTGTAAAGGAAAAAAACCAGCAAATTTGCAAAAGTGAATTAAATATTTGGTTGGAGCTTACTTTTTTAAAATTATTTCATGTAAATGTTGCCCGTGGCTACGCCTGAGGTGGTCCACCTATAAGTTTCAATTTTGGCATACTTTTTCCAGCATTTCGGCCGGTTTCTCACCAATGACAGCTGTAATGATGCCGTCTTAGGCTAGAATTGTTTCTGACTTGTCTCTGTACACGAGAAACTTCACGAAGATCCACAAAAAATAGCCTAGTGGACTACTCCAAAACGTGAGATTAATTGATCATTAAACTCTCCTCTCAATAGGTGCGTGGTATCGCGTGTCGTGTGTTGAACCGTTTGTTGAAACCACATTTTTCATTTTGGGCAAAAAACGTCGTTAATCATCTCACGGTACCTTGCGCTATTGACTGTAACGTTGCGATTTTCATTATTTTTGAAAAAGTACGGTCCAATGATGCTGACACGCCGGCCCACAAACCGCACCAAACAGTTAATTTTTCACGGTGCATTGGCAGATCTTGAACTGCCTCTGGCTGCTCTTTAGACCACACTCGGCAAATCTGTTCGTTAACGTATCAATTGAGCCAAAAATGATGACGTATGGAATGATGATATTGTATGATGGTGCACTCAAAAATATTTGTGTGTATATAATACTAATAACTGCGTCTATTCTACGAATTTTATTCGCAGTTTTCAGCCACGAATAGGATTCGTAGAATCGACGAATATTAGTACATATTACGAATATTTTATTCGTATTCTTAAAAAAAGAAATGTATATTGAACGAATACATTTGTTACATTTACGAATGATCATAGTATTTTATAACGAAAAAAAAAAATTCTGTCTGAACTTGGGTTTGATCCTCGACTCTTTAGCTTACGGACTACGCACTCCACCAGTAGGCTACAGCCGATTTACAATGATACAGATCCTTATATTCTTTAGTTGTTCGACAAACCAATTGAAACAAAAAGTTTTGTCTGAGCTGAAGTTTGAACCTCGGCTCTTTAGCTTACAGGACATGCACTCTACCAGTACACTCAGAAAAAAATTTATTGGAATATGAGAAAAAAGGCATCATATTAAGTGAAAAATGGTATTGACTTTGCTCCAGATAATGCTTTTCTCTAAATGTGATCCCAAAAATTCCCTAAAAATGGCAAAAAGCTTCCATGAAAATGAGAAATATTTTCTCATTAATAAAAGATACCTTCTCTTTAGTAGAAAAATATTTCTTTATAATACGTTCAACCGTTTTCTTTATTGTGTAAATTTTTCCCGAAAACAGAGAAATGTTTATATCATTTTAAAAAATGTTTTCTTTAAGTTGCGTTTAAGTTTCTCACAAAAAATAACACATTCTTTAAAAGAAAGATGTATTTTCTTAACATTGATATAACATATTTCCTTATTGTGTACATTTTTCTTTAAAACACAGAAGTATATCCGCAATTACGATTAAAAAATTATTTTTGCCAAACATTTGTTTTAACTCAGTTCTACGCAAAGTAGAAGTATTAATATCAAATTGTGGTTCGTTTTAAAAATATTAGTTAAAAATGTGTTAAGAGGTAGAATTATTGTTGTGGCATTGTTTTTCGGGACTCTTTATAAATATTCCAGAAATTTCTTCTGAAAAACGATTTTGTAAATGGATCCAAGGAAACAGTAGTAATAAACAACATCACTTTGTGTAGCAATGTTAAGTAAAAAAACCTTTTGAAGGAACAATCGTCATAATATGCAGAATATGCAACACTTGCTTTTCACAACATTAATCAATTGCTCTCACGCTTTCTATTTTTTTTCGTACCTCATTCAATATAAGAAAAATATATCGATTTTTGAGAAGAAGCCTTTTTAATTTTTGAGAAAGGATTTGTTGTTAGAAAATATTTCGCATAGTGAATTATTTATCAACAATAGAGAACATTTTTCATTTTCTATAAATTTTTTTCTATAAATGAGATTTTTTCAGTGAGAGAAAAATACTTATCATTATTAGAGACATGAAATATTTTTATTTCCCACAAGGAAGGAAATATTTCTTCGAATATGTGAAAATTTATTATAATTGAAGTAAATTTTATTTGAAATAAAGAAAATTTCTATTATCGAAAATAGAGAAATTTTTTATTACAAAAAGATAGTTATTTTTTTCTGAGTGTAGGCTATAGTCACTGTACAATTAAACAGTTCCTTATGTTCTGTAGACGTTCGATAAACAAAACTGAACGATTTTGGTTTTAAATTTTTCAAACTCTACTAATAATTCGTACATTCTAGAAATAATTCGTACGGTCAGCCTACGAATGAATTGTTTCTACTAATATTATTTTTTATTCGTAAATAGTACGAAAGCATTAGTAAATGAAATTAATGAATTTTATGAAAGAAATTACGAAGTTATTCGTAAGAGAAATTTACGAATATTATTATTATTATATCGTACAATGCACTAATACGAATTGATTTATTTTTTGTTTACGAATATTAATAGTATATAAAACAAATATATTCGTAGATACTACATCAGGTATTAGAAAAATTTTACGAATTAATTCATAAAGACCTCACAATAAAAATACTTTGTATATTGTACGAATATTAGTAGAATGAACGAATATTTTGTTAGTAAACAATTTTGTTAGTAAGCAAAACATTCGTAGAAATTTTACTAATAAATTTTTTGAGTGTGTGATATGTTGATAGAATATTATGATGGTATAAGATGGTGAGTTTAACATAATGGTATGATATGTATGTATATTTCTACTACTATTTCCTAGCACTTTTTCTACTACTTCTTTTAACTTCTATTTTTGCTACTATTTCTTTTTTACATATTTTCATCGACTATATACTGCGCTCTTCTACTACTATTTCTACTACTATTATTAATACTATTTTTAGTCTTATTTTCTCCTGCTGTTTCTACTACTGCTAATACTTACTACTATTTTCGTCTTCTATTTGCACTACTATCCGACTACGTATGGAGTACAAGAATTTGAACAACGGCTAGGACAATTATTTGGAAGAGGATTTTTACAAGAATTTGGGTAAGGATTAGAAAAATAATTCAGACAGGATAAGGAAAACAATTTAAGAAAGGACTAGGATAAGGTTTTAGAAAAGAATTAAGAATGGAACTGAGATTAGGATAATGATTTGGAAAACTTGACTTTAAGGACTTCATTTACTCCGACAATGATACAAATACGTAGTCACGAAAAAGCACTTACAGATGTGTCGAGGGCACAGTCAACTTTAGCCGTTTTTTTATAACCACTTTCTGATTTTTTTACTTCTTATTGAATCAGGCTTCACATTCAACTAATGTGAATTAAGGAACACAGAAATCTTTTACTAAATTTTAGTCCTACTAAAATGTTACTACATTTTTTAAGCCTTTCTGTTTAAAATTTTAACTTTTCAAATACTAACTCATATATAAAAATTCTCTGTACTAGAATTCAAACCAAAAGATATATTACAGTATACATTTTTGCTTTTTAAATTAAATTTAGCTGTTGGGTGTAAATTTTTGCCTTTTTGGTTTAAATTTAAGTACAATTCTGTATTACTTTTTGTTTTTAATACAATTTATACTTAGTTCTAGTACATTTGGATACTAAACTTGGATTAAGACCAGTAAAAGTTAGCCTGGCAATGCTTCGACCCAATATTAGGTGACTCGGTTCATATGTTTGTTTATCACGCTTGTTATATATAGGTCAATAGCCCAGGGGAGAGAATAGTGAGCTTGCAAACTGAATGTCGTGCATTCGAATCTCGCAGTAGTTGTTATTTTTTATTTTTATATTTTAATCCAAGGCTGTACTAAATTGTAAAGCAAGCTGTATTAAAACAATATTTTAGAATTTTGCAAATACCAGACTTGAAACCAATGCTGATATAGACTTATATACAATACAGAAAAGTTTCAATTTTAGTACAAGATTGCTAACCGTGTATGTAAGAAAAAGAAAAATGTTTCGGTAAGTGTTATTAGTTTTTAAAAATTATTTTGTTTTTATTTTTAAAATTTTTTTCAATGCGAAAAAAGTTTCATATGAGCACTTCAGGTCGACGCAATTTTGGTATAAATCCAAACTTTTCAAAAATTCTTGAAATCTCAATACTTGCATTCGAGTAAAATTCTCAAAATCTGTTGTTGTCATTCGATTCGATTCGATACTACAGAGTTAATGTTACAACGATTGCCATCGCATGTCTGCCAGTGAGCCTGTCCGTATGTCTGTCCGTCCTTCAAGCAAACCATGCAATCAATTCCATTCACAATCACTTAATCATTGAGGGTGAAGAGAAATCCTTTTTACTCAAATTGAGAGAATTACTTAAATAAAAATTCCGATACCATCGGTAGCATCCTTATTGTCATCAAATGGAATCAATACAAAAACCACAGCGACTGTCACTGTGTCGGGCACAAAAAGTCAGCAATAACAAGGGGAGGAGAAAAAAACAAAAAAAAAACGTAAAATTACAGAAGCTTTAAAAATCGTCAATCTCACAAAAGTCCGGATAGCAAACAATGAGATGCGACCGATTGAGATTCCATAAAGTGACCTTTGGCCACGCTGGTCGCGAACAACCATGAACTGGTTGATTGGTTGAGTTGGTTTAAAAGCTGTGAATGTCCTTGTTGTTGCAATTGTTGTGCTGTTGCTGTTAATAGCGCAGCTATACATACGTAGATACCATTACTTGAGTATTGCTGGCATTTTTTCATGACAACTGATGATCGCCACTTTTTCATCCTTCCATTTTTTCGAAGGTTCGCAAACTATATTCATAATAATGTAGGTAGAATTTTATCTTCAACTTTTTTTTGTTTGTTTTTTTTTCACTTTTCACTCCCATTGTTTCTTTTCATTTATTGTTTGCATTGAATTCCGATTCCAATCACAGCATTTTTCTGCTTCAACGATGGCGCAACGGAAGGAAGCACGCAAAGAAGCATCGCGCTCTGGCAAAGTGTAGCTGTGAATCTCTGACAGCTCCTTGTTTTTTACAGATTTATTTGATATTATTTTTCTTGTTGTTATTTTTTTACAGCTTTTTAGATCTGCGGTTATGCTTTATGTTAGTTGTTGTTGTTTTTGCGGTGATTGTTGCCATTATTACTGTTGCTTAAATATTTAATATTGCAATGGTTCGTTTATACCGTGTCTTTGTTGTTTTCTTTTCTCTACTGTTTCGTCCTGTTCCTAGAAGTTATTGTTTTCCCCCATTAAAACGTGACCTTTGTTGCAAAAATAATTTTATTCTTCTCCATTTCACTTCATTTGGCAGTATTTTTTTAATATATTTCATTTTTATCCATTTCATTCTTTTACGATTAAATCACTTTGCACCCATCCATATTTTTTTTCTGGCATAATATCTTGCCATCTCTTTCGATTTTCATTTAATATTGACATCAACTTCATTGTGGCTTCATGACATTGACATTTGAATGCCAAACAGTTTGGCAAAAGTCGATTGTTCAAGTTGACGAAGCATGTTAAAAATCTCATTAAATGATAATCGAACGATTTCAGTGAATCAGTGAATGGAAAATATAAACTGATAGTATATATATTAAAAATTTTAGTATTTATAATCTTAAAATATTTAATTTTAATATTTTTTAATATTTTTTGGAAACGTTCATCATCTCGGCTGCACTCCATTTATGTACGGGTGCGTTTTTCGAAAAACCGGTTTTTAAAAAAAAATAGTTACCTTTTTACAGTGGCGTAGATATAGGGAGATAAATGGGGTCATTCAGAGCGATGGAAACATTTTGAAATATCTCGAGTTATGGTGAATTGATTCTATTTAGTTAAGCCCGAATTCAAATGTATATGTATTGCCAAAAATTCGTCTTTTTCTCAAGAAAGTTGTCAAAAATTTATTTAGTTCTGTGTCAAATATTTCTAAATCGGTCAACAATTACTAGAGTAAGAATGTAAACATTACATTTGGCGTCACAAAACAGGCATGTGATCAGGTATTCTTAAGTAAACTTTTTTAAGTTTATTATATTTCTAAAGGACCCCCACAAAAAAACTATCTACGCCACTGCCTTTGCAAAATAATAAAATTTAAGTTGTCATTTATGGTCACGAAAAGTTTGATAACGAAAAGTCATTAAATTATAAAAACTTAGCTCCATCTCACAGAACTGCAAAAAAATGTAATCGACTTCGACTAAAGTTAAAGTGATTTGAAGGAAATTCTTCTTTTGGATAAATTTTTGTAAAAGTTATGGTACAACTGTAGAGGTTGAATCTTTGAGTTGAAAACAAAAATTAAAAAAATTATGACATCATCAGGAAACGGAAGAAGATGCTTATGCAACAACCGGTTCAAGACAGAAGATGTAACGATCGCGTTACAGCATTACATAGCATTATTACTCGATAAGTAAATGCTCTACGGTAAATATTATGAAAGGAAAACGAAGAGTGAGTACGTTACTTCTCGAAACAAATTAGAAAAAAAAATAAAATACCATCAGATCGCGTAGGTCATCTCCCGGGAAAAAAGGATTTGAAGAAATATAAAAACCAATTAAATATAAATGCAAAACCTAAAGAATAATAATGAAGGACAGAAATGAAAAACAACAAATGCAAAATAAAGGAAACAGCAAGCTCAATTCCAAAAGCAAAATCAGAAGAAGAAGTAAAATCAGAAAGCAAAGCAATAAAAGAAAATAAACAAAAGGAAAAGAAAATGAGTTAAAGGAGAATCAAACAAAGTTAAACAAAATCAGCGTAAGCAAAATCAAACGCGCAAAAGCAAAATCTATCATGTAGTAGCAAAAGCAAATGAGCAAAATGTAAAATAAGCAAGCTTAAGTAAAAGCAAATAAGCAAAATTGGAACCATGTTCAAATGAGCAAAAGCAACAGGAACATGAGCAAAACCTAAAGCAAACAAGCACAATGTGATAAAAATATGGTTCCTTGTTTGTATAGAACGCATGGAATGATAATGATATTGTGTGTAATGTGCATTAGAGTGAACCTTTTTTGTATGGGGAAAATTTCCAAGCACTTTATCGAGCGTCCCATGTGCTCAAACTGCGCTAATGGATAAAAAAAAATTCAAAGCAGCTTATCTCAAAAACTGGTGATGCTAGAAAAAAGTAATAATAGTTTTAAAATCAGCGCACGAAGATTTGTCGAAAATAATACAAATATTGCTGGGAAAATCCGAAAATAAAAATGTTGTCCCCTGAGTTATTCAAGTAATTTGAGGTGAATACCCTTATTAAACTGAACATTTTTTGGAAAAAAAAAATCTTAACTGCTTAGTTATTCAAAATGGAATTGCAAATGAAATCTTAAAAAATAAAACAAAAAATTTTTTCTTTCATGCACTTGTGCAAACTTTAAGCCGTGTGCGCACGGGTTTATATGCATTCGATCTTGCTAAAATTTTTCACGAATTTTTTATCACCAATTACAACAGTTTCAGCCCTTGGGGTGGTCTTTTTAAAATATGGTCAAACAAAGTACTGTTTCTAGTACTATTACTTATATTATTTTCAAATATTTGAAATATTCGAAATATTTGAAATTAATATGGAATACAAATGTTTGAACTAGGATTAGAACTAGGATTTAAACAAGTTTATAAGTAGATAAGGATAATAAAAAGGATTAGAATAAGGATTAAGACAAGAATTACGACAAGTGTTACGATAAAGATTCGAACAAGGACTTCAGTAAAAAACGTATGAGTCTCAAGTTAGGCAAAAAGTAAAATAAAAATAAAACAAGAAAAGAAATGTTTTATTTCGTTTGACATATATTGTCTTATGGGAATTGATAAAAAAACGTCTGCGACGAGATTTTGTAAAACTTTTTTTAAAAAAAATAAATAACACTTTAAATTTAACACTTTATCCAAACATCTGAAGAAATTAACAATGTAGCTTTTTTTTCTAATGTAGTGCGTGAAAACATACATGGAGCACATATTTTGGTGATACTTAAACAAAAATGGTAAATCTAACTTTTTTCCCCAAACTTGATTTTCACGATAAACGAGTAAAGCCAAAAATATATGCTCTCAGTGATAAAAATTGAGTATACACTTTAAATAATTCATGATGTTCAAATTTAAACACTCTACCTACAAACTGTGCGTTAAATTCCTACTCTAGGCACAGCCTCTGGGTTCGAATCTCGGCAAAAAAAAAATGTGCAACATTTTCTGCTTCACAATATTATGTGGCATTGCGAATTTGTGTTTCATATCAATTCAATTATTTTGAATTAATTTGAGCGCTATTAAATTAAAAAAGAAAAAGGTCCTACCATGAATTCATTGAATTCATCAGTGTTGCCACATGTCTGCGAAAGCATTTTAATTGCCCGCCAGTAAGTAAATATTGCCAGCACAATCGAATGAAATGCAGTTAAAGTTATACAACAACAACCAGAAAAAGCAACAAAAAAATATAGCAAGAATTACAACAACAACAACATGTACGATTCTGTCACTTGCAGTGTTGCTCTCTCTGTAAAAAGCCACAATTAAAAGGGAATTTCAGTTGCAGCTTGTGGAAGTGTTAGGAAGAAATCGGGGGCTGGCGCAGCAGGTGTTGGTTGAGGTCATTGAGGTTGAGGCAAGATGGGCGGGAATTAATTAAGTCGTTTTCATTTGCAGTTGTTTGACAACACATTCGACAACGAGGACGACGACGACGACAACGACAACGTTTGTGCATTTATTTGCCTTCACCAGTTTGTTTAACTGTTTTTCTGTTTGTTTTTCTTTGAATGACTTTTTCCAATTTATTTGCATGATTTTTGTTTTTATTAAAAAAGAAACAACACATACTTTAGAACGTGGCAACCAGTTTAAAAAAAAACAGATCGTATCTTTGACAACACGACTATAAAACCGGATATTGATTTCCGTTTGAAAAAAACTTTTAAAAATAACTGAAAGTGTGAAAAGCAATATCCGATTCCATACCGGGTTTTAGTTAAAAAAACTTTTTTCTCAAACATGAGATATAGAATTAATAGGTTTTCAGGTACAACAAGAGTTTTGTCGCTATATATTTGGATCTTTCTTTAAAATCAGAGGGCGCTGTAGTACTAATCTTTTACAAAACCGATAAAAACTCTTAAATCGCTCAAATGATTAGCATGAAAATTGTTGATAATATGCTTTCAGGTACGATGTGTATTTTGGCTCGTGAACCGGGTAATAAATTGAATTAAAATTAAAAAATGTATGCAGTTTTTCTTATTACATTTTTAACTATTAAAATTGCAGCTGCTCGCTAATTTGATTTATATATTTACTAAAAGTTTTATCTGGAACTTTTCAATCTGGTCACTTTGAACTATATCTTTCCAATAGTGCTGAAATCTTTTTCTCAATCCATAAATCTTCATAATGCAAATGAATCATTCGCCAGTTGTCGATAACATCGAGTTTATAAAACGATTGGAGCATTTTCTCTGCAGGCAAACCCAGTTAAATGCATTAATCTTTGTCAATTAATATTGAATAAATGCAATGCTCGTTTTAATCGATTGTTGTGGGAGGGCGAGTGGCTGGGTGCACCTACATAAATTATTGCGTTTGCTGATAACTCTAACCATTTGTCCTCTTTCGTGGTAAAATTTATCCACAAAACCATAATTTAAGTTTATATTTTATTATTGAATTGGTTTTCCAAATTGGCAAAAATTCATCTACAATTTGTCTATAAACAACTTTGAAAACACTGAAATCAGAATACGTAAGATTAGCATGGTAGCCATAGCAAAAAGTACGCTATAAACTAGAACAAAGTCAAGATAATTTCTATATAGCTTTACCCAAGAAGAAATTCTTATTATTATAAGCGCAAAATCTTTTTAATAAAATCAAGATGAAATTTTAGAAGAATAAGCTGAAATTTTTGTTAATAAAATCAAGATCAAGTTTAAGAAAAATAAGCTTAAAATCTTCTTTAAAGAATAAAGAATAAATCTTTAAAAAATAAAGGAAAACCTTCTTAATAAAATCTAAATGAAAACTCTAAAAAACAAAACGAAATCTTCGTAATAAAATCAAGAAGAAATCTATTAAAAACAAGATAAAATCTTTTTATTTAAATCAATAAGAAATCTATTAAATATAAAAGTAAGTGTTCGTAATGAAATCAAAAAGAAATCTTAGAAAATTAAGAAGATTGTCCTCTTAATAAAATTCATAAGGTTATCCCTTTAAAAAAAAAAACATTAAACAAGAAGATTGTCATTTTAAACCGATTTTTGACGAAAATAGTGAATAAGAAGTTATCCCACGGTTGCCACCTTTGTGGGAAAAATCCCATTTGTGGTTATTTTTAATTGCCGTGCGAAATGGAAATTCCCATGGAATTTTTTAAGTGAGTGTTTTTTTAAATCCACGTGGGATTTTTATTTTTGTGGCAAATTGTTTCTTTTTTTTTGAAGGATTTATTTTCATTTTTCAGTAAAAATATGTATAAGCATATATACATAAAAGTGTATATTTTTCATATTTTGTTCATTGTTAAAATCGTCTCAACCCATCTATATGATTTTCGCAATGAATTCGTAAAGATTTCGGTTACTTTGGTTTGGTGGGAAGCTCTTTCACTCTTGACATAATTAAATGCATGGGGAAAATATATTTCAATGAATTTTTTTTTCTGTTTTTTATCAATATACAAAATTGGTATATCTTAAAATTGATTTGTGATTGGCCCTTATTACGAGTTGCTTTCTACGTAATCTTCGCTGGTTATCGAACAACGAGTATCGAAGGTCAAACCCTGTCGAAATGTTCGTTGTTCATCGAATTTTCAGTCGAAAAGAATTTTGCTTTTGATGCGGTGCGTGCTGAGCAATAATTGTTAAAAAGGTAAGAATTTCGTGATTGTGTTTTGCTTTTTAAAGACTAAAAACTAATTTGTAACTCTTTTTGTAAACTTTATACAGGTTTTAGGTGGATGAAACAAATATTTTTTTATTGAATATTATTACTAAGAGACTAATTAAAACACAGACGACCAAATATACTAGTTCTTTTTAATATTTTGTTTCATTTTTGACAATTCGTTATGTCTATATTATTTACTGTGGTCATTTTTAATAGAAGCGAGATTTTTTGTGGTTTTTTTTAATACAAATGGGATTTATCGTGGTTTTTTAAATACAAATGGGTTCTTTCGCGGTTTTTTTATTTGCGTGGGATTTTTGTGATTATTTAAAATATCCGTGGGATTTTTTGTAGTTTGTTTTTAATTGCTATGGGATTTTTTTTCAATATTATACCATGGGAATTTTCGTGGTTATTAATTTTTGCTATTGTGGGAAAAAGTTTTTTTCGTGGGAATTTGAGGTGGAAACCGTGAGTTATCCGCTTGTTTTAAGGTGATTTTCTATTTAATAAATTTAAGATGGTTTCCTACATATTAAAACAGGGCCGTAGCCAAGGGGGATTTCGGGGTTGAAACCCCCCAGAGGATCGAAATATCAATAAAATTTAATGCATTTAAATAATTATTTCATTGAATCACTTTAATACGTAAAAAAAAACTTAAAAAATCATATACTGAAGTTGCATTTACGTGTAAAAGTCTCTGTTATAAGTTGAATCGTGATTTTAACTAAAATCGTGACTACAACTAATTTTAATTTTCCTCCGAGCGGTTCTCGATAATTTAAATTTCAGCATTCATAGTTCTGACGCTGAAATTGGTTGTCTTACTCTAGATATGTAAATGGAGCTTACTGTAAGTTCTGCAATTTTTTTAAGCTCTGCTTATGACTGCATTACTTCACAGCCTCTTCGTAATTTATTGCAGAAGTTTTTATTAAATGAATTTTTCTGCCCCTTTCATTGTGACTCTTTTATACTAAAAACCTGGTTTAATGTTTGGAGAATGCTTGAATTTACTCATGCGTTATAAAAAGTTGACTTACAGTTTTTAGAATTCTGACGCGAGGAAATATTTGAAGTCAATCGTTTAAGTAATTTTGTGAATTTTTAGGTTTTTAGATTTATGAAGTTTAAGCAAATGTTTTTTGTCTCTAAAATTTTATTAACTTGAGATAAATGAGATAAAGTTCTAATCCCTAAAATCCCTTAAACACATACTTACGCAGTTCATTGGGCGAAATCCGTTTGAACGGATGTGAATCTCTTAGCATACTGAGTGATCGCACAGTAACAGAGCAGGACGTGTTGGTAGAATTTGCAAAAACAGAAGACTTAATTTTTGGTATCCTTTTATTTTATTTCCATCCAAAAACTTTCAAAATTCAAATAACTTCATTTTTATTTTTTTAATATCTTAAATAATTTTTCAGAAGATGTTTATTTTATAATGAACTTTTTAGCTTTAATTTTTATAAATTTAAGAAATTCTGGCCATGAATGCAAGCACTCAAAACCTTTCCAACGATGTCTTGGAAGTGAGGATCATATGAGAAATAATGAAGTTGTCTCAATTTTATTGGAAATAATTTAAAAAAAATTCAGAAAAAGGCACGAAAAACCGCTTTATCTCAAATGCTATTTTGCAGATTTTAAATTTTTTGATGAAGATTGAAAGAGCCTTTTCTGGCCTTTAACATCTCACAGTTAAGTTTTTTTTTTTTGACAACCAGCCAATATATTTACGAAAAAAATTATTTTTGGAGGTTTTTGCAAATTGCTTTTGCTAACAGGTGATTATCGTAAAGCTTAAACATTTTGGGAATCGTTATAAAATTGATAAGGTTTATTTTTGAGGTTAACAAACGCAACTTTTTTCTAATGGAAGTCGAGGCACCCTAATAAATATAGTATCGCCTGTGGTCTAAATTCGACCAACTTTCTGAAATTTCAATCGTTTTTCTCATTTTGAGGCATTGATCTTGCCTTAAGAAAAAGTATTGTACTTAAAAAATGTTAAGTTTCGAGAGAAAGCAACAGTTTTCGAGATATCGTCATAACTTTTATGTCAAAATTTTTCAGAATTTACTATTTGCAAAATAAAAAATTGTACTATAAAAAATGCTTATTGTAGGATATTCATAAGAGATAGCGAAAAATGTTTTTCCTACATTGCATTAATATCTAAAATTTCCTCCTACGCCATGTTCTTCCATATTTTTATAGTTTAGGTATATTTCAGAAATATTCTTTCAATGCTCATATTGCAGGTCAAAGGTCAAATAACTATTCGGTGAACTTCTTCTCCTTACTCTAATTTATTTAAAAAAATTATCAAAATCGGTTCAGAAACACGACAGAACTGTTTCTCCTACGCCTATTTTTATATATAACGAAATGGCTTAAAATATAGATTTGTGTATATAACTTTGTAGTGGTTTGAAATATTTGAAAATTCTTTTCACAGAAATTATTGCTTGAGCTGTGAAACTTTGTAAAAAATGTAAAAACTACATTCTGAAAAATTGAATTTTCAGCAAAAAAATTATAGGGGGTAGCTTATGAGTTTCGATGATAAAAACTGTTTATTGAATTATGTGTCTGCACTGTCTTTACTTTAGTCAAACAACATGCCTTGTCTTCAGATCTCAGTCAAGTGAGCGAGAGTTATTTATTCATGTTATCAAGAGCCTAGTTTACAATATAAGTCTTAACATAATGATGAGTGCTAATATAGATATGTAGATATACAGTTATATATATATACTATATATAGAAAGGTTATATATATAGTGACGATGGGTACTTACAAACTATTTAAGAGAACGCGCAACATTAAGCACAGTGGCGTGAATATTATAATATGAGTATGAACATATATAAATACATTACAGTGTCAAAATGAGGTAATTTTTGCAAATGCATGATATGTCATATGAAACAGTGTGAAAAAAGAAAATGTAATAAGAAACAAAACTACAACGAAAAAAAGTTTGTCTTATTTTTTGAACAAAACCTAACTATTTTAGAGGTTTTTTAAAACAATACAAAACATTGGATTGATGAGATAACGGTTAATCTTTTCTTATTTCTATAAAGCCATTTAATTGATCTTTCAGACGACGAAAATTTGCTGAAAATCGATTAAAAAATGGCTGAGATATTTGCTTGCAAGATCAAAACTTGAAATTTCAATCGTTTTTTCTCATTCTGAGGCGATGGCTTTAAGGAAATATGATGTACTGATAAAATCTATATTTTTTCAGATATCTCAATAGTTTTGATGTCATTATAACGGGAATTTGGAATTTTTTGAACATATTATCGGAGAAAAATATTACCAAAAAATATTTCTGAACCACCGACGTTTCATACAAAAATACATTATATTCAAAACATCTATAGTTTTCCAGCTATTACAATAATTTGTATGTCAAAATAACGGAAATTTTCCATAATTTGCTATTTGTAAGATATTTTCACCATCACAATGCTTATTGTAGGGTATCTGTATATGATGGCGCAATATGTCGCAAGTATTTTTTGCACACCTTATCAATGTCTAAAGCTCCCTCTTACATTATATTCTTCCATCTGTTACAGCTTAGCTTTTATTTGTATTTATGCTATTTTTGCGCTCATATTCAGGCCGAAGGTCACCAATCTAAAATGTAATCATACTGTGCAGCCAGACCTTTCATTTGATACCTCATTCACCATTCTACCTCTTCCTAACCCTGAGATTCCTTACTAAAAATAATACAAACTTTCAACGTTAATATTTCAGGTCAGAGATCATAAATTTAAAATCTAAAACTATTCTGCACCTAAAGTGCGCAGTACCTTTCGAATGATATAATTTTCTACCCCTTATTTTAAAATTAATATCGAAAAAGTGTACGACAACATTTGATGTTTGCCTATTAATATACAAGATATTTACTTGCATATATCTATATATATAAAAATGGTGTAAAAAATGTATAGTAAAACATCAATTGAGAATGGCTGGGCCGATTTGTCTAAAATTTTTTTTCAGTTGTTTATAATTGCCAGGAGAAGGTTTTTACGAAGGAAAATTTTGGAAAAACCCTCCGGGAAAGTCCGATAGGTGGCGTTGGGGTGGACTTATATCGAAAATTTGAATTTATGGACCAATTTAACTGAAATTCAGAATGTATGTTTGTTTAATCATAAGAAAATAATTTGTGTATAAATGGACCCGATAGGTGGCGCTGGGGTGGACTTATATCGAAAATTTGAATTTATGGACCAATTTAACTGAAATTCAGAATGTATGTTTGTTTAATCATAAGAAAATAATTTGTGTATAAATGGACCCGATAGGTGGCGCTGGGGTGGACTTATATCGAAAATTTGAATTTATGGACCAATTTAACTGAAATTCAGAATGTATGTTTGTTTAATCATAAGAAAATAATTTGTGTATAAATGGACCCGATAGGTGGCGCTGGGGTGGACTTATATCGAAAATTTGAATTTATGGACCAATTTAACTGAAATTCAGAATGTATGTTTGTTTAATCATAAGAAAATAATTTGTGTATAAATGGACACGGTAGGTGGCGCTGGGGTGGACTTATTTCGAAAATTCAATGGCGTGAAAAGTGATTTTGGTATTGCCACAATTTTGAAATGCAATCCTGGTACGAGGGGGGTAGGGAAGCACACCGGGTTCAGCTAGTAATACATAAAAAACTTAGTTTGAAAATAAAATGAAACAAAAGCTTGTATATTTTAATTTTTTTGATTTTGAACAGAGAAAAAATGTCCATCAAAACCACACCCCATGGGTAAATCCTGGCTAGGACACTGTGTTAATAGGAAGATTTTTTCGTTGAAATATTTTCGTTGAAATATTTTCGTTGAAATATTTTCGTTTCTGACTTCCAGAGTCCCCTTGAGAATAAAAAGTGTTTAAGATGCCAAACTTCTTAATATTAGCTTGTCTTGTTTTCTCTGTGTACAGTCTTTACTAACACCATTTGGATGAATATTATTTAGCTTTTCTAAGGCAAAAAAATAATTTTAATAAAAATAGTATTTTTCAATAAATCTTTAAAGGATATAAGAACATTAGATTTTTAATCATATTTGGGAGGGGTTTATTCAAAGACTGAGGTATGACTTAGCCACTCTAGGACCAGGAGATCTTAGTCAGCTTACTATAAGCCAAAAATTTGATCCATTCCTAAACTTTACCCTATCAAGATATATTATGAAGTCTGCTAATCACTTTTATTCCAATACAATCAAATATTATAAATCAAATATTGAAAAAAAAAATTCCAACTTTTTAAAATAAAAAAATTTTAAACCAAACTTAGTTCAAAAAAATCGACCAAAATTGAAGAAACCAGTAAACTTTAAAGGTGAAAATTCAACGCGAATAAAAAATTCAACCTTAATAGTTGAAGAATTCAACCAAAAATGTGAAAATATCGCCTATAGCTTGAAATATTTTTTCAACTACTTGCAAGAAAGCTAAAGATCTCAACCTTAACTGTTGAAAAGAGAAAGTTTTGAAATTTAGGTGAAATAAACATATTTTGAGTTTAATAAAAAAAAATTTTAAATTTCAACATTTTTATATAGAAAAAATTTTGATTTCTATTTTAAAATTTCCAGTTGGCTTCAAAATGCCAACATGAAATCCCAAACTTTATATATTTCTTGAGATAATTTTTTTTTAATTAATTTCCAAAAATTTGTATTATATGATGAAAAATTATTTGTTATATGTACATATCAACAATACGATGCACAAGTAAACAGGAAATTAAGTCAATGAAACCGGAAGTGCAACAGAAGGTTTTGCAGTTTTGTGTATAAAAAATTTTAAAAAACTGTATTATGTTTAAATTCAAATTGGGATTAAAATTGAGTTTATTCGATATTTTAACTTAATATCTACGCAAACACACACACATACGAACAACCACACACACACACACACACACGCATACAAGCGCAACGACAGACAATTACAACGCATGCCAGACATTTATGTTGGTATTTTGTTCATTAATGTCGAATGAAAGCAAAATAAAGTAACTGGTTTTTAAAAAAATATGTGTATAAAACTACATTTTTTTTCACCATATGTGTTTGCCTCTTAAATTTTTATCGCAAGCAGAATTTATTAACCCTTTTGTTGCCTTTATATTTTATGAAGTCGATTTTTTTTCGCTACTCACTCACAAGCAAATAAAAACGAGAACAAAAATTCACTTTGACTTTTTGCGCTGTCTGCAGATAAACAAATATTTCAAAATTAATATAAAAGTCCGCAGCACACGCAACAACAGCAGAAGCAACAACAACGACGACGCTGATGATAACTGCACTCTGTAGCGCAAACATATTGAATGAAGCCTCTGCCAAGTGAGGCGCGAGTTAACCGCCGCAATATGGCGGCTTCCGCTTATCAAATTGTTGTTAATAAAAACAGCAAGAACTACAGCAACAAAAACGAAAATTGTTTCAAATAAATATGTTCACGCACATCAGCAGCAAAAAGTATTGCATATGTTCAGGCACCGTAAATTGGATTCCATTGCAGACCAGTAGCCAAAGGGGTATTTTTGGGGTTGACACCCCACCGCATAGAGTTCGAAGGTGCCCAGCTATTATTGCAATAGTAAATTTTTTGAGATGTATTTTCGATATCGCAACGATATCTAAATTAAAAATGTTTTGATATTATTTTCTAAGCTTTAGTTATTTTATAATTCAGAGCCTTCAGAATATCACAGTGTTATTTATATAATATTCAAAATTTAAAAAAGCTCATTTATAAAATCTTGCAATGAAACTACCGCTAAATTCATACACAATTAAATTTAATATACACACATTCTTTTCTTATAGAAAAAAAAAGTTTAATTGATGTTTTTCAAAAGTCAAATATTTTAAAACCGCTGAGAAAATAGGAAAAACTTCCGTCAATTTCTGGTAAAGGTAATAAATTTATTTTATATTCCCTTATTGAGATAGTTTAGTGTCGATAAGCAATAATAGCTTAAGTCGACTTAAGACTGAACTGAGTTATTGATGTAGCTGTGTTTCACGCATAACCACTATAAACACACAAAATCTGTAGCTTAATTAAATAAAAAAATAAAAATAAAATAAATAAAAAAATAAAAAAGCTAAAAAAATAGCTACCAAGATCGTTCGCGCGTCTTTAAAGAGCTGTTCAGCCGTTCTTGGTCTAAAAAATTATGCAACATTAATATGCGAGTTAACTTTTTCTCCTCTCCAAAAGAAGTTTCGATAATTGCGATATTGAAATTTTAGTTTTATTTTATATCGTAAATATTTTCAATCTCGATATCACCGTCAGAATCAAAATTTTAAATATTCTCGAGATCGTTGTGATATCAAAATTTTATTCAACCACGATATTATACTTACGATACCAGAATTCTCTTCAACCGTCGAAAATCGTAAACTATATCCTTTACGATATCATTTTGATATAGAAACAATATCATGCGATTTGTACATACAAAAATTAATACAAATAAGATTGTTAAAACACAAAAAAATAATTTTGAAGATACAATTGAGCAAATTATATACACATTTGAAAATAAAAATTTCTAGTTTAAAATTTCAAAAGAAAGTCTATATCTATAACATGTTCAGATGGACTTCATTTAACATGTTAAACAAAAAAGCTTTTTCGTTTAACTCAGTCGTTCACATTGCCTGAACTAATTTCAAATTGACACCTTTGTTTGTTAACATTTCGGAATAAATAAAAAAACGTGGAATTGTGCCAAAATTAGGCGTAATTCGACAAGTGGGAGTGGCACCTCCAATAAAAATGGAGGACAAGTTTTTCACAAAATCTGGAGAAAAAGTAATCGATTGTCCTTTTCTGTTTGTTGTTGATTTTCTGTTGTCAGGGCTTTTCAGATATTGTGAAAAATAAGATCCATTTGTATGGGAGGTGCTACGCTCACTTGTCCAAATATTAGAAAATCCTTTTTTGTACCCAATTTTCTTTGCCCAAAAGCACTAAAAACGTCATCAAATTAATTTATTCCCTCCAGTTTGTACTAATCATTCCATTGTGCAGTAGGGCATATGGAAAAATTTCGATTGTATTCTAAGAGGTCTCAAAAGTTACATAGGATGGTCAAAATCTACCAAAAACAATTTTAGGAAAAAATAATTATGTCTTCCTCTCCCACAAGGACAAAAATGTTTTTTGAGAAATACAGTAAAAAATAACGATCTCAAAAAGGTTTGATTTTTGTAAGAAAAACTGCATATGTCTTAAAGCAAAAGTAAATATGGACTTTAACTGATAATATTTTGCCGAACACGACTCCACTCTCGATTTTTACCCCCAAAGTCCTGTGTCAAGGATATTCGAATCTAAAGGTGCGCTTGAGGTAGCACACAACTTTTGACTGCTATCTGATTGTCTAAATTTTGGCGATTTTGATTAAAGTGTTGACGTTTTCCTTAGATTTGGCGAATTAATAATTTACATATTTTTTGCATATGCAATTTTTTTTTTTTTTTTTTTGAGAAATGAATGCATTTTTTAACTTCTTCAAAAAAAATTAATATAAGGTTTTATATTTCGAGCACCAGAAGTGGTACCGAAGAAAATTTCCTTAATTTAGATTCTAAAAATATTCCTGAACAACACCCTGTCTAAAAATATCAATTTGCAACACCAGGCTAAGACCACGAATTTTTTTTCCTATTGCGATTTTTGAAAAAAATGTCTTTCCTTATGAATTTTATTATTTCGTTAAAACACCTCAACTCAGCATACACAAAAATATAATACTAAAATTTTGAGTTTCTGATTTTCAATTGACTTAACAATTGTTGTTAAGAAGTGTTTTAATGAAAACATAACCATAAAGGAGATATGAACGAAATTGTTACATTTCATGCTTGAAGTAACTTTTTTAAATATCAAATTAGGAAAAAAAATCGTGGCCTTTTCCTGCTGTTTTAAAAAATGTACTTGTAGCCAGAGTTTCGTTCAAAACTTTAGAAAATTATCTTCTGTACCACTTATGGTGCTCGAGATATAAAACATTATATAATTTTTTTTTTCGTAAAAGTTAAAAAACTGCATTCAAGTATACATTTCTCTAAAACAGAAAAATGCATTTGCAAAAAATATGTAAATTATTAGTTCGCCAAATTTAAGACAAACGTTAGTTTTGTAATCATTATCACCAAAATTTATACAATCAGATAACAATTAAAAGTTCTGTGCTCTCTCGAGTGTACCTTTAGACTCGAATATCCTTTACACAGAACACTGTGGGTAAAATCCAAGAGTAGCATCATGTTTGCCAAAATATTGTTAGTTAAAGTCTATATTTTTTTTTTTTATTTATGACATATGTAGTTTTTCTTACAAAAATTAAAGCATTTTGAGATCGTGATTTTTGACTATTTTTCTCAAAAAACAACTTGTCCTTGCGGGAGAGAAAGAGATCCTTAATTTTTCTACATTTTTTGCTTGCAAGATCTTAACAACCCTATGCAACTTTTCAGATCTCTTAGAATGTGAAATTCGAAAAAGAAAATTGTAATTCGATAAGTCTTATTGTGCTCTGTGCTCTGTATGGCTCGCACAAGACAGGTAGTGCAGATTTAAAACATTTCATAATAGACTTGTTTATGGAGAATATGTAATAATATATTTTATTTTTTTTTTTTATTATTTCTAAATTTGTATAAATATGTAATATTTTTTTAAAAATTTTCTATGTGATCCAGAACGTTTTTTGTTTTATTTTTTTATAAAAAACTTATTAATTTAAAAAAAAGAATTAAAGAAATCACTTGTGTTATTTAACATGTATTAAAAGTACTTAACCGAAAAATTAAGAAATTTTAACAAGCCGTTACTTAGCAAAATTTATTTTACTAAAACAGTGGCCTAAAACTAAATACTTTGTTAACTCATTGAAAAAAAAAAACTTAAAAAAATATTTTCAATTTATTTCCTTTTTCATATACACTTCAATAATATACATTATATACATATATATAAAAATTACGACTTCCTGTTTAAAGTCGCTAGTTTGACGAATTTTCACTCTATATATATTATTGATAAGTAGGCGAGTTGAACTCTTTTACTATATTTAAAAAAATTAAAGCCTCAACCAAAAATAAAAATTATGTAATAACTATTGAGTGAGAAAGTTCTATATCCTTACTTTAAATATCATATACAAATACATACTTGCAATCAAAATGCCCCCTACCATTGAAAATCATGGCGACGGACCTGTTCCATTCCATGCACTTCCAGCTGTTTTTTTGCCTGAAAGTTTAATTTCGTTGTTTGTGCTTTTTTTTATTTTTTCACTACACTTATGATGGCGTTTTTATTTATTTGCGGCTATATAAAAATAACATAAAAATGCCTGCTCTTAGTTTTTTTCTTTTTTTTTTTTAATAAAGTTAGAGTAATGGTAAAATTAAATCAGTTTTCATCCAAGTAGCCTGAAAGTACTTATAGTTTACCCTTTTTTATGAAGATTTTTATTAAACATCAGTGTATCTCCCTTTTTTATATCCCGCCTCAGAAAAAACACACACGTTTTTTTTATTTTTATTTTACAGTCGAGGGAGATGATAAGAAAAAAGTTCATAAAATATTTTACCATATGTAAGGGAAGTAATAGGTACTCAGCAAGGAATGCTTAGGAGCCTAAGTCGACTAAGTTTATGAAGGCGATTGCAATAAATAGCGTGTATTAAACGAGTTATCAGCTTAATCCTTTCATTATTTTTATTAAAGATATGACTTAACAGTCTTATGATCGGTGTTTGGGGAAAAGTAGTTGTTTGATTTTTTTTTTTATTGTTTGTAGTGCATGTTGTGTTAGTTAACACACTTAAATTTCAAGTATAATAAAAATGTAAGGAAATTGGCATTATTTATTCATTTACAGACTCTACGTTTTAACGTTTTAAGGTTGATTGAATTTTCTTAGAAATTCCCTAAAAATGCTACATTTTCTTGATTAAAGCTTGCATTACATCTTACTTGCCATTGCTAAAACTATTATTTTTGTGCAAATTGAAACTGTAATTTGAAATTCCTTAAAAGTCAACAACGAATAACTTCTTAAAAAATTCAATTCTAAAGCTTTGAATTACAGCATAAGCTACCGTGCGACTTAAAAAAAAAATCAACGAAGTGAAAGGAATATTTTGTATGAAGAGCTCAATAAATTGTAAAAAATATTGCAAACATTATGTAATATGAACAATGTTCGGAATGGGCTCAAAGCTTAGTGCTGTCATCTCTTAAGACAGCATCGTGGATTTATGCTATAAATAAAATAAAAATAAAACAGTATTGCACAGTGTTTTAATCTCAAATAAACGTTGTTGTTAAATAAAAGGAGTTGTAGCAGGATTCAAATTACACAATCCTAAACTTGAGGAATTTTTGTCACTTTTGGTGTGAAAAAATTACGTGTAGCCTCGTGGTATTCCAAAAATTCAAACTTTTAAACAAGTAATAATATCTCGCTTAGTACAAGGGCTACGACAAAAGTTATAAAACGACTCTAAGGTTGAATTTTTGACCTTACGACAAAAAAAAAATTACAAACTGTTTCATGGGACTATTATTCGCTGATATAAGATGCTAGGGATAAAATTTGACATGTTATAAAAAATAGCGTACGTCAGTCAGTACGCTGCTTCTATTTCCTACTCATAAAAAAATGAACACACCAACGTCATTACCGCGGAGAGAGCCGCTTCTGGATCGAAGATGCAACAAGCCTCACATAATTATTATTATTGTGTGAATATTATTTGTGCAGCTGAAATTGTAATGAATAGAGTGGGTACGTAGTAATAGATATGGAAGAAAAAATATGATGTCATCGGAGGTTGAGGTGGCAGCTTATACAGCAAAAATTAAATATCGGCACAAACAATTATTACTAGCTCTTGCTTATGCGTGCTTTGGCAAAATATAATAATAATAATAATAATAATAATAATAATAATAATAATAATAATAATAATAATAATAATAATAATAATAATAATAATAATAATAATAATAATAATAATAATAATAATAATAATAATAATAATAATAATAATAATAATAATAATAATAATAATAATAATAATAATAATAATAATAATAATAATAATAATAATAATAATAATAATAATAATAATAATAATAATAATAATAATAATAATAATAATAATAATAATAATAATAATAATAATAATAATAATAATAATAATAATAATTTTTTTTTTTTTTTTTTTTTTTTGCGGAAAAGGTCAGGTGGAATGCCTGTTACGCACCGTCAGCCAAGTTCGTCCCTTGACCGGTGTGTCGGGATCCGCTGTCGCCTATTGCTAGCGCCTACCGACTAAACCACCTCCTTCTTATACGGGAGTTTTTCCCACCCCGGAACCGCTTTCGCATTACTTCGGGGTGGTCCCTGTATTTGGCTGTGTGAGCCAGCATCTGTAAAAACCCGCGTCCGGGCCTCCGCTTCTGCCTTTCTTGCCTTCGAGGTTCACATTTCCTCATTCAAGTTATAGGTCAAGATCAGCTGCCTGCAGCGCTTTATTTCGCTACAGCTAGCCAAGCTACCACTATCTACTATAATAATAATAATAATAATAATAATAATAATAATAATAATAATAATAATAATAATAATAATAATAATAATAATAATAATAATAATAATAATAATAATAATAATAATAATAATAATAATAATAATAATAATAATAATAATAATAATAATAATAATAATAATAATAATAATAATAATAATAATAATAATAATAATAATAATAATAATAATAATAATAATAATAATTATAATAATAATAATAATAATAATAATAATAATAATAATAATAATAATAATAATAATAATAACAATAATAATAATAATAATAATAATAATAATAATAATAATAATAATAATAATAATAATAATAATAATAATAATAATAATAATAATAATAATAATAATAATAATAATAATAATAATAATAATAATAATAATAATAATAATAATAATAATAATAATAATAATAATAATAATAATAATTATAATAATAATAATAATAATAATAATAATAATAATAATAATAATAATAATAATAATAATAATAATAATAATAATAATAATAATAATAATAATAATAATAATAATAATAATAATAATAATAATAATAATAATAATAATAATAATAATAATAATAATAATAATAATAATAATAATAATAATAATAATAATAATAATAATAATAATAATAATATTAATAATAATAATAATAATAATAATAATAATAATAATAATAATAATAATAATAATAATAATAATAATAATAATAATAATAATAATAATAATAATAATAATAATAATAATAATAATAAAAATAATAATAATAATAATAATAATAATAATTATAATAATAATAATAATAATAATAATAATAATAATAATAATATTAATAATAATTAAAATAATAATAATTAAAATAAAAAAATAATAATGATTATAATAAAAATAATGATTATAATAATAATAAAAATAATAAGTATATTAATAATACAATTCTTGATTAATACCTGCGCAACATTTTTTTTTCAGTGCAGAGAGCGAGAGAGCTACTAACATCAGCACAAATCAGAAAATTGTAGTAGGATGTGTTTGAGGACCACAGGTCTAGAATAATTAAAGAATAATGGAAGAATAATTGTAGTACTTTTATCTACTAACCCTGCAGAAAATTGGACCAACTCTTAAATAGTTCGGAACTAGTTCCAAAAAGGGCCAGTAATGGTCTTTGTACAATTTCCATTTACATTCATCAAACTGACGCTTTTTTCGTATTGATGTCATATTAATTGACAATTGCACCCAAAAAAATTTCTTTTGCCTAGTTCCATTATGAATATTTCCAAACTGGTTATTTTTGCTAAAGTCTTAAAGTAGATCTTTAAGTGGTTTGAAAGTATTCAAATGTTCGAGGCATATATTGCGGTATCTCTTGCATGTATTACGAAAATAAGTGCATCATGTAAAAGATGATGCATTTCATTTATTTTGTGGGTTTTTTTTTTAAATGCAAAAATTAACCTTTCTTGAATTCTTTAAAATAAAAAAATTTAAAAAAAATTTCATTGAAAATAAAAAGTTTATGTCTCTGGCCCTTACTAATAGTAAGACAAATTGTTCTAGGGAATTTTACTTGATATACATGTATTAAAAAAAAATTCCCAAATTCGGCTCCTTTCCAAAAACCAAAATTATTTCGCTACTTGAAATATTTCTTTTTTTTTTTTGGGTAAAATTTTTTAAAAAGTTCAAGTGTTTACAGAAAAATCATTGCTGTAAGAGTATCTATTTACCCTTTTATAAAAAATTTTGTTTAAATATATCAAAACAGTTTGTAACAATAAAATAACATAAACATATATTATAAATTTGGCTTTATTCATGGATTAGTACATAAGAAATAGTTATTCTTTTGCGTACAATAAAAAAGAATAATATATATCTCGAACAAACATAAGATCAGAATGAAAAGAAAAAACAGTTATCAATTTTATATTTAAAAATTACTTAAGTTAAATTCTAAAAGTAGTTTAATTAAAATAATAAAATCGACACAAACTTATGTCTAATGAATAATTAAATAGAAAAGGGTTAAATGAGAAAAAGAGAGAAAGTAAAAGAGAAACGAGAATTCAAGAAAAATGTGCAGATATTAATTGCTTAAAGTTTTGTGCGTTGGAAATAGATTTAAGATACCTTGGCAAGGAGTTCCACAATCTAATGGTGCTTACGAAAAAAAGCCTTGAGGAATTTAAATATTTAAAGGAAGGAATTACCAGATTTAAGCTTCTGGCTGATAAACAAAACTGAAGCTTAGAATATAGATAGTTTGGAGTTTTTGAGTGTATCAGTTTATGCAGGAATTTACAATTTCTTGCTTTTAAATAATGTTCTACATTGCATCCTAGAATTTGGGTGCTTAGACCAGTAACATTGCTCAATCTTCTGAGACCATACACATAACGGGCCGCATAGTTTAACGCCACTTGCAGTTTATGTAACGAATGTGAGTCTAGATTATTTAACACCACTTCAAAATAATTTATTAAAGGAATAATCAACTGTAAATATAGCTGAAAATTTTTGATCAACAAAAACACATTACTCTTTTTTTACCAATTTAAAAAAAAATTTATATATGAAAAATACTTAATTTTCAACAAAAATATGCTCATTTTTTCCTTACCTAAAGTCGCAAAAAAGTTACGTATCGTGTCCAGTATGACGATTGTATGCAATTACCAACTTTGATATCACACTGTCGGAAAGTTCATTACAAGGTGGAAAGTTTTTTAGGCGATGTTGTCAAATCGCGCTCAAAGTGCATGTCTGAGATGCAGAAACACCGCAAAAAGTTGGAGGACGATATTGTCATAGTGGACACGCGGAGGGTTGAATCACACAACTAAAGAGCTCGAATTTATTGCATCCTGTAGGGTTGGTTCTGAATATTGATAAAATAATAACATAATAATTAATAAAAATAGTGATAAAAAAATTCTACAATCTAGAAACTCGATTTTTTTCCAAAAATATTAAGTTTTGTTCGGCAATCATTAGCAGAATCATCAACAAAAATATAAAAATTTCATTAGATCAAATGCGGTGATTTGGCAAAATAATTGCTAATAATACAATAGGAACAATTATATTTGTTTTGAACACACAATCCATACTCATTCTTGTCATTGAATCGAAGCCAGCATGTTAGTTGCATGCTAACTAGTTCAAGCGATGATCAATGAAATTTAATAAAACGATTACTTGTTACTATATAGTTATGGCGATATTTTGTGAAACTCTCAAATCGCAAAAAGCTGAAGCGTGTCTGCCACGTATGAACTTTTTTCAATTTGGACACAGTGGAAATAGCGATGAAGTAGATCAATCCTTTGACCAAGAAGCCATAGATAAATCGGAATGGACAACGGTAATGGGTAAAAATACAATGAAGAATATAGAAAGTAATTTATGGAAATTTTCAGAGTGAATGGATTGAGAAAAACAAGCATCCACTAGAGTTGCACGAAGTCACCACAGAGGATGGATACCAGCTGCAGCTGCATCGTCTGCCCAAGCCAGGACATCGTCCAGTGTTGCTGGTACATGGCTTGCTCACCTCATCCTTGGCTTGGGTCATGATGGGGCCCAACAAGAGTTTAGGTTGGTATGCCGATTTGTCGAGAGCCAACTCAGCACAATTAACAATTTTAAAGCTTTTCTTTTCTATGCCGCGGACTTCGATGTGTGGTTGGCAAACACACGTGGCTCACGTCATGGTCAAAATCATACGACAATTTCGTTGACAGACGCTGACTTTTGGAGTTTCAGCTTTCATGAGGTCGGTGTATATGACTTGCCTGCCATAATTGACCATATTCGCAATGAGTCCTCATTCCATCAGTTGATTGCAGTGACACATTCAGAGGTGTGTTCCGATGAACATCATGTTATGTCAGGCCTTTAAAACTTTAAATCTTTACCTTTTTTTCTAAGGCATTCAATGCATTTCTGGTGCTATTCGCTCAACATGACGAATACAACGAACGAGTAATAATACTGCAAGCATTGGCGCCACTTGCAGAGCTGCGAAATTACGTGAAGCTGACCACAATAGAAATCAGGAAAATCATGAAGTTTGTCAGGGTAAATTTAAGGTCAAACTAAACTTTAAGAATAAGATTTACATAGAAAGGGTGAGATAGGATGAGGGGAAGGGAATGATGAAGAGATTCAGTGTAGATGCAACAATAATGAGGTGATGTTGATATTGGGATGTGTGACGTTGTGATGAGTAATGTTGTCATGTTTTGTTTTTGTAATGTCGTTATGTTGTTGTGTTGTGAAATTGTGATGTCATGTTGTGATGGTGCGATGCTGTGATGTTGTAATGTTTTGATAATGTGCTATTGTGATATTGTGATGTTTTGATGTTGTGATGTGTGAAGTATTCAAGTTACGATTTGTGATGTAGTCATGTTGTGATGTTGTAATATTGTCATGTTGTCATGCTTTCATGTTGTGATGTTGTGATGTTGTCATGATGTGATGCTGTCATGTTTTTATGTTATGATGATGTGATTTTAATGTTTATGTATATGTTTATATGTATCTTTATGTGTATGTTTATGTTTATGTTAGTTTTAATGTTAATGTTAATGTAAATAAAATAGTAAATGTAAATATTAATGTTAATTTTAATGTTTATGTTTATGTTTTATTTATGTTAATGTTAATTTTAAATTTAATGTTTGTGTTTTATTTACGTTAATGTTAATGTTTAGGTATATGTTTATGTTAATCTTAATGTGTATGTTTATTTTTTTGTTAATTTTAATGTTAATGTTAATGTTATTGTTAATGTCAATGTTAATGTTAATGTTAATGTTAATGTTAATGTTAATGTTAATGTTAATGTTAATGTCAATGTTAATGTTAATGTTTATGTTAATGTTAATGTTAATGTTAATGTTAATGTTAATGTTAATATAAATGTTAATGTTAATGTTAATGTTATTGTTATTGTTAATGTTAATATAAATGTTAATGTTAATGTAAATGTAAATGTTAATGTTCATGTTAATGTTCATGTTAATTTTAATGCTAATGTAAATGTTAATGTTAATGTTAATGTTAATTTTAATGCTAATGTAAATGTTAATGCAAATATAAATGTGAATGTTAATTTAAATGTTTATGTTTATATCTATGTTCTATTAATGTTAATGTAAATGTTACTGTAAATGCTACTGTAAATGTTAATGTAAATGTAAATGTAAATGTTAATGTAAATGTAAATGTTAATGTAAATGTTACTGTAAATGCTACTGTAAATGTTAATATAAATGTAAATGTTAATGTTAATAATAATTTTAATTTTATGTTTTATTTATGTTAATGTTTACGTTAACGTAAATGTCAATGTCAATGCTTATGCTTTATTTATGTTAATGTTAATGCTTATGTTAATGTAAATGTTTATGTTTATGTTTATGTTTTATTTATGTAAATGTTAATGGTAATTTTTATGTTATTTTAATGTTAATTTTACTGTAAATGTAAATGAAAATGTTTATGTTAATGTTAATATAAATGTTCATGTTAATGTTAATGTAAATGTTAATGTTAATGTTAATGTTAATGTAAATGTTAATGTTAATGTTAATGTTAATGTTAATGTTAATGTTAATGTTAATGTTAATGCTAATGTTAATGTTAATGTTAATGTTAATGTAAATGTAAATGTTAATGTTAATGTAAATTTTAATGTAAATATTAATGTTTATGCTTATGTTTATTTTTATAAATATGTTAATGTTAATGTTGATGATAGTGTTAATGTTAATGGAAATGGTAATGTTTATGTTAATTTATTGCTTATTTTAATGTTACTGTGATCGTTACTGTTATTGTTCAAGTTACTGTTACTCTTATTGTTACTGTTACTATTACTATTGCTGTAACTGTTACTGTAAGTGTTACTGTTACTGCTACTCTTTATGTTAATGTTAATATTGTTTTCTAGAACAAATCCAAAGAAGGGTCCTACGAGGTCTTTCCCACTGGAATGTTGCGTAACAAATGTCTGAAGCAGAACTCGGAAGAGCGCAAGGAATGCCTACAATACCTCAAAATAATAACGGGAAGTGGTCAAAACGTGAGGGTAATTAGATTTTGCTCCATCACTTGAAACACTCTACTTCAAATCAAACAAATTGTTTTACTCTTCAACCCGTTTTAGGCTTTCGATCCAATTATTTTGGGTCAACTCATTCATGGCGGCTCACTCAAGGCCATCCAGCACTTGAGACAGTTATGGAAATCGGGCGATTTCGTTGCCTATGATTATGGTGTCGAGGAAAATCCAAAATTTTACAACACTGTCGAACCATTGAACTACAATTTAAGCCATATAACTGTGCCCATGGTGCTACATTTCGGCGAAACGGATGCCATTGCAACATCTGATGGTGTACATCAAATTTATGCCCACCTACTCACCTCTGTCATTGGTGTTTACAGGGTGATGCAGGCGAAATTCAATCACTTGGATTTTCTTTGTGCCCCAGATGTAAAAATTTTGGTCAACGAAAAGTTGATAAAGATAGTGCAACAATATTTTGAGGGCACACTTAAATACGTCATCGAGTGATGGTCAAAAGCTGGAACTGCTTAAAAAAGTAACAGCACGCGAAATAATATCTGAAGTAGAAGAGTTCGCGTAGTAGTAGAAAAAAACCAGTTGGAATATAAAAAGTTGGCTTAAACAAAGCAGCAATTTGGCTATGTAGCCATAAATTTATAAATGTAAGCAATTAATATTTTTCCTTTATTTTGTTTTTTATTTTGTTTTACTTCTGACGCAAATACAAATGCTCACGAATTGCATAAGCTTTTTTTTTATTTTTTAACGAATACTTTTACTTTCATTGTTTTTTGAGAAAGAAAGAAAGAAAGAAAGAAAGAAAGAAAGTGAAGGGTGGCGTAAAGAGCACCATTTTTTAGACCTGGTTTTGCATAAAACAAAAATAATATCTGATTGTTGTCACCCTCTTTTTGGCATTGTCTGTAGATAGTACAAATATGTATATTGTTTACGGCCAGCTTTGTATTCCTTTTTTTCGAATTCTTTATTTTTATTTTTTTTTTTTTGTGGATTAATCTTAACTGTGACTTCATTTAGCACTTTGTTGTTTTTGTTGTTGCTGTTGTTGTTGTTGGGATATGCCCCACAGTCTAATTTTCACACGTCATTCACAAATAATTGCTTAAACAAATAGAATGACAAAAGAAGACCTTTATTTACAACAACGCCCAAAAACAAGTTAAGAGAAAAAGATATTTAATTGTTTGGCCAAAAACACAAAAGCTTTAAACACGAAAAAAGCAAATCAAAACATAAACACCAATTAAGCCCTGCAGCCAAATTGGTTGTCGAAGCTGACAACTCTTTGTTGTTGCTGTGTTTGCTTTTACAGATTGTAACTGACAGCATTAAGTACAAAAATAAAACACAAACAACAACAACAAAGACGACAACGATAATGAATAAAGTAGAGTCGAAAAATACAATTAATAAGTATTTAAATGTTTGATGCCAACAATTTTTAAGCATTAAAGTCTTACGACTTTAACAGTGTTGAGCAGGTAAGATAGGCATTTAAGTCATAGATTTATGATATTTGCATTAAAAACTTTTTTTAAAAGAAGTCGGTTTAAAATTTCTTGTTAAGGTGAGAAGCTTTATGCAAACGCCTGTTTTTTAAATCTTGTTTTACAAAGATATGCGAACATTTATTATATATCTTCATTAAATTCACACAATATTGCAGATGAAGTATGTATGAACAAATTTTTTTATGTTTAAAAATATATAATATGGCAGTGCTACGGTTGCTTAAACTTTTAAACCCGACCTACGAAAACAAGTATGTTATTATGTCTACCCATAAAACAACTTTTTTCAAAAAAACCTTCTTCACGCCTTCTATGGTTTATACCAACAAACTGTTGGAGCCTAAATTGATTCGTGATAAAGAAGTAAACAAAGAGCACAACAAACAAGTCTTTGCAGAATCAATGCAGTCGCTTTTTTGAACCTTTGCTTTTGCAAAGTAGTAGAAAAACATTGCTTTGAAGGCGACATACAGCACATAATTCTGTTTTAATTTAACATAAGGTGTTCGTATAAGCTTATCAAAGTGGATGGTACTGCAGAAACCACAGACGACTACTGATGAGTTGATGTAGCTATCAACGAAACAGCTGTCTAGTCTGCTTGGTGGTTTGTTCTGCAAAGAACTTATTGTTGTTGCAACCTGTTGCTTCATGAACTTAATTGGCATTAAGCTTATATATAATTCTAAAAAAATATAATTTTTTAGAACTATTAAAAGCAATATTGTAATGAAAATATGCCATCATTAACTTTTCATGTTTACATATTCAACTTTTACCGATAAATTCCTAGATAATTGTTATTTTCATTCCCAATTGTAATTCATAAAAAATCAATTCAAATACAAAACTTTCATTTTAAATTCATAATAGATCAATTAGAAATTACAAATTACCTTATAACTAAATGATTTTGATCTTACATCACCATTCATCAAAAATCATAATATTTTGATATTCTGAATAAAAATATAAGCGGTCGAACATGGGCCGCTTAGCCTTACAAGAGTCGAACATGGCCTAAAAAAAAACTCCAAAAGGCCTAGCGGCCGATTGATGGGTCGAATAATGGCCATACAAGGAATAAATAAACTTGACTTCCGCTGTAAAGTCGGTGTACTCCTTTTGTATGCTACCAAATTGATCAAAGCTCTTATTGAACAAACGTATGCGCAACAACAAAAGCAAGCCTCACTCGGCGATGCTGATGTTAATAGTTCCGCCACTTGTATGCCGAATTGTATACGAAGTTAGTTGTTGGAATGCAATGCCCGAATTTTCATTAAATTAAGTGAATTTTCAATTAAAACACTATTATTTTGTGTGTATGATAATTTATTCACTGTATTCTATATTATTTTCAAATTTTCCAATATAAAACTTTTGCCAAACTGTAACGAAATCACACAAACAAATAATTGATTGAAATATGAAAAAATAAATCTAGAGATGTTATTTAAAAACAGCCTCTGTACGACTCTTTTACGGCCGTAAAATATATGTATTTAAAATTAGGCCTTGTTGGGCCCTAGTTTGGCCTCAGCTTTGAAGTTTGTATTTTCACTCAAGTATATGTAGTATGTATTGAGTCCAATCCCGGTAGCTTTTCTCTATCCTGGGATTACAGGGATTGAAAATCTCAATTCCGGGATTTCTGGAACTTAATTTATCTATTCCAATTTTTAATTAGAATATTTTCCTTTTAATTTATCTTTTCTGAATATCAATTTATTCATTTTGAATATGATTTGATCTTTTATAAATGTCATTTGATCTTTACTGAATTTTAAATTTTAACTGATTTTATCTAAATTTTAATTGATTTTTTAATTATAATTGGTCTGTTCTTAGATTCAGGTGATTTTTTTTTTTAGTTTCTATTGATTTATTTTTAATTTTTAATTAACCTATTCATCATTTTAAAATATTTTAATATTTTATTTGCAAGCTCAATAAACGATTTTAAACTATCAAACAACTAGAATTTGTATTTAAAATCAAGTATGATTTAAACTATCAAACATTTAGAATTTGTATTTAAATCATATAAAGTCAACATAATTTTTATATTTTTTCATATTTTCTTGAGTTGATCTTTTTTTGCAGTTATCTTTTCTTCAGTTGATCTTTAATTGCTTTTCATTTATTTTTCATTTCAAGAATTTTAAAATTCAATTCGAACTAATTTCAATAGATATTTTCTGAATTTCAGTTAAATTAGTTTGAATTTCAATTGATCTTTAAGGAATTTGAATTAATCTTTATTGAGTTTAAACTAATCTGATCTGTATTCAATTGCTCTTTCTTGAATTTCAATATATCTTTTTTGAATATCAATTGATCTTGTCTAATTCTTAATTAATTTATTTAAAAAATTTAGTAGCTTTTGAGTTTTCTGAATATAAATCGATTTTTTCTGAACTTATTTCGAATTTCAGCTGATCTTTTGCAACTTTCTGTTGGTGATTTTTGAATTTCGGTTGACCTATTTTGAATTTCAAATTATCTTGTCTAACAAGTTTCAGCATCCGCGATCGAGCAAAATTACGAAGGGTACGACGAGAAAAGTGCCTATCAATCTTGTACAATTTTGCTCGATCACGGATTTTGCAATTCGGCCCCTGAATTTCAATTTTATTTTATTAATTTCAATTAATCTTATCTGAATTTCATTTATTTTTTTTTCTAAATGTCAATTGATCTATACTGAATTTCAATTAATATATTTTAAATTTTAACTTGACTTATCTTGATATCAGTTAATCTTTTTTTAATTATAATTGATCTTTTTTGAGTTTCCAATGATTATACTGACTTTGAATTAATCTATTTTTTATTTAAATTTTTCTGTTCATAATTTAAAAAATTTTAAATTTCATTTGATCTATTTTTTAATATCAATTGACCTTTTCTGAATTTCGATTGCTATATTTTTAATTAATCGATCTTTTTTGAGTTAAAATCATTTTTTCTTATTGAATTTCAATTAATCTATTTTTTATTTTAATTAATCTATTAATAATTAAAAAAAAAATCTACATTTAATTTGATCATTTTTTTAACATCAATTGATCTTTTCTTGCTTTTCATTTATTTTTAATTTCAAATGATCTATTTTGAAATTCAATTCGAACTAATTTCAATTTCGAGCGCATATTTTTTTAATTTCAGTTAATTTAGTTTGAATTTAAATTGATCTTTTCTAAATGTCAATGGATCTGCACTGAATTTTAATTAATCTTCTTTGAGTTTAAACTGATCTGATCTGAATTCAATTGCTCTTTCAAAGTATTGCATCCTCTCTCAACTCTCTTGGGCATCGACGTAATATTGGTTGCATAGGTATTACCATGGAAAGTGTTCAAGGGAGATACATGGCCTGACACCACCAGCTCGTGTGCTTCCCAGGTCCACTCGGGCAGCTGTCCAAGCCCACGCCTTTACCATTGCCTCTATGTCCATCAGAACTTCGCATTACCGAGATAGTTCGTTTTTTACCCGCACAGTAAGATTGTGGAATTGTCTTCCTGCGGGCGCGTTTCCCGGCAGGTTTGAGCTGTGCAAATTTAAAACAAAACTTCATCTATCCACTTTCCAACTTACTCTCACCCATCTTCCGAATCAACACAATGCTTACAACTTTATAGGGGGCATCACCTGAGCGTTGGTTCAGTATAAAAAAAAATTTCTGTATTTCGATTGATTAATCTTAAATTTCAATGTATCTTTTCTTAATTTCAATTTTACTGAATTTCGATTGATTAATTTTTAAATTTAATGCATCTTATCTTAATTTCAATTGGAAGTTCTGAATTTTGATTAATATTTTCTGAATTTTAACTTATCTATTTTCAATTTCAATTGATCTTATCTATATGTTGATTGATATGTATCGAATTTTAGTTAATATATTTTGAACTTCAATTAATTTATTTAAATATCAATTTATGTTTTTTTAACTATAATTTATCGTATTTGAGTTTCAATCGATATTTTCTTAATTTTAATGGATCTATTCTCAATTTCTGATAAAATTCTTCATTTCAATTTATCTATTCTGAGTTTTAATTGATTTTTATAAGTTTCAGTGTATCTTGTCGGAACTTTATTAGGAGATGGTTAAAAAAAATCAATTTTCGACTAGGTCAAAGTAAAAATACGCCCATAGACATGCTTAACTGCATTCAATGGTTTGAATTTTTTAATATATCGAAGAGATCACTATTTAGGGGGCGTGGTTTTTCCTGAATTTTTCAAATTTCAAACTAATTTTAAGTACATTTTTAATAATAAATCTTATGTTTTGAATATCAAGCCATTAGTTTACTACTTGTGGAACTTATGCAATTTATCTTTGTTCACTTTCAAGCTTATCTTTTAAAAATATTTTTTTTTAAATTGGATGCTTTTCGAATTGAAAAGTTTGTTATTTTTTGCATTTTAAACATAAACTAGCAGGCCGTAGTTGCCCGCTGCTTCGCCTCTTATTTTTTTTTTTTTATAAATCTCTTTAAGACAATACATGTCAAACGAAACAAAGAACATTACGTTTTTTGTTTTATTTTGTTTTGGAGCGTAGCACTTCATTTATATGTATCTCAATTTTCGCCTTACTCGAGGTTCATCTGTTGTTTTTTTTTTGTTACATTATTCTAGCTGAGCAAAAAAGAAATTTGCAGAGAGCAACATGAAATTTATTTAAATTCTCGCAACACAAACGCGTGAAAACAAAACGATTAAGCAATGTTTGGTAGCTGGGATGATATACTTTTTTTAATTTTTAAAGGAGAATACCCCTATGAAGTGCTATAGTACTTTTGCAGCTTACCTGCAAAAAAATTTGCACTTTATTCTTATATAAAACTAGCAGGCCACTGTTGTCCGCAGGCCTCGCCACGGACGTTTTTGTATCAATCTACTTAACGCCTTAAAGACGGGACAATTTCTTTACACATGTGGTAATTTTTACCTAATTTTGATTTTGACTAATTTTTATGTGATACGATTAGTTTTGCGACATTCGACTTAGTGATAGCATCATCGCCCTTATTGGGTTAAGACAATACATATCAAAGAAATAACAATTTTTTTTTTCTTTTGTTATGTTTAGAAGCGCAGCTCCGCATTTATATGTATTTCACTTTTCGCCTTGCTGTGGCACTTGAAACAAATGCACTCTTTTTCCGCCTTTGCTTAAACTGTCACTGTGCTTTTCTTTGTTCTATGCATTCATTTTCTTGATTTCTTTTCATCCATTCTGACAGTTCGACCGAACTCTCTCTCAAGTGCCACAACCTTATAAATAAGCCTTACTCGAGGTTCATCAATTTTTGTTTTGCTGCGCTGTGCTAGCTGAACACGAAGAGAAAAATAGAGAGCAACATGTAGTTTATTGAAACTCTCGCAACACAAACGCATCCAAAGACAACGAATAAACAAATTGTAGCAGCTGGGATGATTTCTTAAAAATATTAATACCTTAATTAAATATACTTATACTTTCGAAAGAAAAATACCTCTAAATAAATCTGTAGCATCTGTAGCTTATGAAAAAAAGTTTTCATAAAAATCGGTCCAGTACTTTTGGAGTAAAGTCGTAACTTTAAATGTTCACTACATTTTCTTATAAGAGTAAAGATATAGATAAAGATAGGTAAAGCCGACATTTTGCATTACTATAGTTTGAATATAATTTGAAATTTGAGTCGATATTAAAAAAAAAAGACTCTTCAATAAAAATTTCGACCACCATAAATAGCTGAGCAACACTGTTATTTTAACAAACAGCTGATCAGTTCGGAAGTGAGATTTTTGTGTGTAGTGTCTCGCCCATGTAAGTCCACCACGAGCGTCGTTATCGACATACATACTCTCATTTTTATTGCGTGCAAACAAATGGATTCGATGGAATTTTTTTTTTGGCCGATGCACTACAACAGTGCTGCCAAGAATCAAAACAACGAGCGATAAAAATTGTTAACTGCCTCGCTTTAGACCAGCGAAAAAAAAACGATCAATTGACTTTCTTTGATTACCAGCGATGAAAGCAGTTTTGTACATAATACCTACCGCATGTGGTTCATAATGCTGCATATTAAATAGTTAACAAAAAATGACAACAACAAAAATGACAATACCGCTAACGATTAACATGTTGGCAGAAAGTTTTTTTTTCAGCATGGTGTCAATGTATTTCGGTGTTTTATGCGTTTCAGTCGTCTGTTTCGGGTGTTTCGAAGTTTTATTATTTAGGAATCACATTCATCAAATTTTGTTGTCGTTGGTGTCAACGCATTTTTTGGTAATTTACTCAACACGCTTAGAGCAAATCGTTTAAAAAGGCATTTCAGCTGATCGTGATAAGCGAACACATTTTTATTACACGAGAATCGATAAAGTTTGCAGTGATTATCTGTTATCTGACTCAAAAAATATTTAAACTTCAGCGGTTGAAGTTGGGCGTCCTTCTTAATTTTGGTGTTAAATAAACAGAGATAAAAATATTTAAAAATTTCAAAGCTATCTGCGTTCGTTTCGGTTGTTTCATGTTGATATCCACGACTTCAAGATTTTCACTTTTTTCAATAGTCCGCTGAATGCGCATCTTTAATGTACAAAATTCGCGAGCGGTTATCAAAAGCTTTATTTTGCCATTAATTTAGTGAGCATGAAATCGTTGGGCAGTGCCACGCCTCTACTGATATTATTAATTTGCCTCGGCATCGTTATCAGCCTGACGTGTGCCCAGTTCATCGACGACGAAGAGGATGAAAGTGGCGAAGATGAGACACCGATTGAGAAAGCCACACGCAAAAGCATCAAGGAGGATTCCAATCTCTCAGTGGTGGGTTCAACTGTGTCCACCAACAGCGCACAAAGCAAGATTAATTGCCTCGGATCAGTTCATGGCAGTGGCCTTGTTGCAGATGTAGTTGCTGTTGTTGGTGTTGTTGTTGTTATTTGTGTTGTGTTGTGTTTCTGCTGTTGCCTAATGAATCACTCTGCTCTACCCGACAGGATAAATTGATTACCAAATATGGCTACCAAGCGGAAGTGCATCATGTCACCACTGAAGACGGTTACATCCTGACAATGCATCGCCTGCGAAAGCTAGGCGCTCAACCGTTCTTCTTACAACATGGTTTGGTGGACAGCTCGGCGGGCTTCGTCATTATGGGTCCCAACATAAGTCTGGGTAAGTCATTTGTGTGTATTAGTAGTGTGTCGGTGTGAGTGTTTGTGTGTTTCTGTTTGTGTATGCATCAAGCATTGAAAACATGGTCAAGAAATATGCTATGAGCCAGCATTGACAGCAGTATCGTTGTGAATCTTCTTGTGAATGGCTAAATAGCCTTTCCGACAATTGTCCAGAATGTCAACTTAATTGCATGGCAATAATTTGTACCGAAGATATATGTTGTGCATAAATTATAAGGCACCTTAAAAGAATGGCTCTGTGAAGGAATCATTGTTATTGTTTAGCTTGAAAGCTATTTCAAGTCATTTTGAGAAATCTCTGTTAATACAAATGTAAGTTATTCTAGCGGACATTTTAAAGAAGTCTTTATTGAATATTGCTTAGGACTTTGATATTTTATTAGTGTAGGCCATGAGTCAAAAACACTTTAAAATAGCGTTGTCATCTATATCGATATCTATACTCACGTATATTCGGGACCGCTAAGCTTGAGAACAGCAGACGCTATTTAAATAATGATCTTTCTATTGGATCGCTGTTGTACCCAGTTGAGACATAGGCTATATAAATTCGCTAATCATAATTCAAATAATTAATTAAAATTTATAGATCACCATACCATTTTTTATTCATATCTCTTTTTAAGCTCTATTTGAAGAAACATATTATAATTTTAATGTTGTCTCAAAAAATGGTGCATAATTTTGTTTTTAGAGTAAAAATAATTTAAATTTAAAGTGGCATTTGTACATTCCTTTATATGACTTACACTTATAAGCGAAAATTGTTTTAGTTTTATATAAAAATTTTAAACTGTTTATGTCGTCAAAACAACAAAGAAAGGTATCCCGTGTTTTTTTTTTTTTGATAATTTTTTTTTAAGCCAAGTCAAGTGTAGTCATTAAAAGTAAGTTATGTAAAAAATATCATTACATCACTTTCAAATCAAATGTTATTGGCTTAAATTTATTTTCATACTATTTGGCAAAGTGTAGCCCTGTGGGCAATTGCAGGAGTCCAAAAGCCTGCGCTAGGTTTGAAAAGGGCCTTCCACACTCCTTGCAATCACCGTTTTATTGCTTGTATGAAATGGGAAAATTAGTCAGGCCTTCCGCCCTCCTTGCTCAAAAGAGACCTGCCAGAAGCGCTCTTTCGAGAGGTCACGTTAGAAGGAAAAGCAATATAAATATCAACTTGAAATAAAAAACGACTAACATTTTAGAATTGAACCATGGTCCTCTCATGTGGTGGTTTATCGTTGTTGTTAGAATCAATAGCTTATTTTGCATCAATACAAATGAAAGTAAGCTTTCGGGAGCCCGGGTTCGAGACCCAACTCGAAAAAAAAAATTGTTTGTTGTTTTTTTTTAAATTTTTTTCCTATCTCCAGGGATAAGCTTGACCACCAACAAATACCACCGATCTTTTTAAGTAATAATTGCCTACTAATGGTTGATAAAGTTAAAAGTTTAGGTTTTTATATTAACTGTAGACTTTCATCCTCTGATCATGTTAACAATGTTGTTCAACGAGTTTACTATACGCTTCGATGTTTGCGAATGTCTGCTAAATTTACTCCGATTGTAATTTACTCCGAAAAATGAGGCTTGTTGTACAATTAATACTTCCAATCATATCTTACTCTGAACTAATATACAGCAATCTTGACTCGCACTCTTCGCATAAAATTCAGGTTGCTTTTAATGATGCAGCAAGATACGTGTTTGGCCTGAGACGCTTTGACCATGTATCTGAAGAGAGTAGAAGCATTTTAGGTTGTAGTATTATAAACTACTTAAATGCGAGAAATTGTTTATTTTTGCATAAATTAATTTCCTGTAAAACTCCCGCATACCTCTATGAGAAGTTACGCTTCTGTGTTTTTACTCGAACACACAACCTTATAATACCTAAATTCAATTCCCTACATACTAAGCGACTTTTCTTCATCAACGCCATCAAACTTTGGAATTATTTACCTTTTAGTTTAAAATCCATTGTCAGCACGAATAAATTTAAGTCTTATGTTATGTTATACTTTTCAAACATCTAACTATCTATTACTTCTTTTTTCTAATTATTTATTTTGTCTTCTTACTATGTTTCATCTTTGTTTTTATATTGATAAGACTGTATATTTATTAAAATCATAAATAATATATCTAGTATTTTAAGTTATTTTAAGTTGTCAAATTTTAAGTAGGCAGTTGATTATACATATAAATTTGTTGCACTATTAAAATTATAATTATATAGTAAGTATTTTATGTTATTCTAAGTATTCAATTCTATGTTAACTGTTGATTATGCATATAATTCTGTGGTACTGTTAAAAGATCTCATGTATCTTATTGTACTAATTAATATCTAATAAATATGAAAATATGAAATCTACTTTTTTTTGCAAACTGTTCAGTGTATTTAAAATTTTTTTTTAATTTTTTTATAAATTTTCTTCACACAAAACTACAAGAAAAGACTAGGAGTTTTCCCATATAAAAATTTTCATATAATATAATATGTAATGTGTTAGTTTTCGAGAGCCCGGGTTCGAGACCCAACTCGGAAAAAACAACTTTTTTTACAAACTGTTCTTTGTACTTACAATTTTTTTGGAATTTATTTTTTAAAATTTTTCCATATAAAAAAATATGAAAGGAATCAGAACATTCAAAAAGTAGGCCTTACAGAAGTACTCGTCAATGCAGTGATCATGAATGGTGTATTGACGCCAATAATAGCAGTGCTAGCATGCTTTCTTTTGCGGAGCACTCGCTAAAATGCCCACTGGGAGGTCATATGATTCATAGATGTTTACACATGAAATATCATTCTACGCGTTGAGTACCGCGTTTCTTTACCAAAAAGGCAATCGTATTCGAATTTCAAAGCAAAAATTGGAACTGTTTTGTCGCACAGTGATTGCAGATGAGGGGACTTTATTCCAATTTGCAAAATATTGGCTGCAGGATTGCATCATTTCATTTATGAAAATCTTAAATTTAATAATAATTATATTAAAAAACAAAGTAGATTACTATAAGGAAGATTTTATATAATTCAAAATGTTCGTAATTACTCTAGACACACAACTGCATTCTTAGAGATAAATGGGGACGTTCAAACTATATCCTTCCTTCCTTCCTTAGCTGGCGCTACAACCGTATGTCGGTCTTGGCCTCATCTAAGAATTTGCGTCAGCCATTTCTGTCTTTCACTTGCTGGCGCCAGTTGAAAATTCCAAGCTTCGTCAGGTTGTCCTCTATTTGGTCTTTCCAACGAAGATGCGGTCGTCCTCTTCTGCGTTGACCGCCGCTGGGTACCGAATCGAATGTTTTCTTCACTGGAGCATCGTCTGTCACGTGCTGAAAATGACCAAGCCAGCGATGCCGCTCGATTTTAATGCGCTTGACTATGTCGATGTCAGCGTACAGCTCATACAGTTCATCATTCCACCGTATTCGGTACTCGCCATTGACGCAGATTGGTCCGTAGATCTTACGAAGAATCTTTCTCTCGAATGCTCCTAAAGTCTTTTCATCTAAACTGCTCAGCGTCCAGGTTTGTGATGCGTAAAGTAGGACGGGCAGGATGAGCGATTTATAGAGCGTGATTTTTGTTCGTCGAGAGAGGGCTCTGCTTCTCAATTGCCTACTGAGCCCAAAGTAACACCTGTTGGCAAGAGTTATTCTTCGTTTGATCTCAATGCTGATGTCGTTGGCTGAATTAATGCTGGATCCCATATAAACGAATTTCTTCACAACCTCGAAGGAGGTATTGTCAACGGTAACGTGGGTTCCAAGACGCTGGGACTGTTTGTTTGTTGACACCAAGTATTTCGTCTTATCTGCATTCACTGACAGACCCATTCGACTTGACTCTCTTTCTAATCTGGAAAATGCTGCACTGACTTCGCGCGTATTATGGCCAATGATATCGATGTCATCAGCATACACAAGCAGCATAACACTCTTGTAGAATATTGTGCCACTACGTCTCAGATCAGCAGCTCGGATGATCTTTTCCATCATTAGGTTGAAAAAGTCGCACGATAAGGAATCACCTTGTCTGAAACCTCGTTTGGTAATAAATGGTGGGGAGAGGTCCTTCCCGTTTTTAACTGCGCTGCTGGTGTTGCTCAGTGTATACTATATACAGACTTTTAAAACAAAACTCAGTTTTATTAATAATCTGGAATGAAAAAATAGATTTTTTGCCATAACTTTTGATTGGAAAGAGATATTGAGGTAATTTTTTTAAATAAATTTTTTTTGCGATCAGTTTGTAAAAAACATAAAAACAACATTTTGGAAAAAATCAATTTCGCAAAAAAATTCAAAGGGGGTACACTTGTTGTTTTGATGACAAAAACAGTAAAATAATTTATGCGCTTAGCTGGAAGAATTTTTGCAAATAAATGCTATGCCATATGAAAGGTAGCTAGATGTGCAATTTCTGATTTATTTAATTTTAACAACAAAAATCATTTTTGAGTTATTTTTTGAGTAAAAAGACAATATTTTAGACCTTTTTTGACATAATCATAAAACATATACACACTGACTTAAAGGACAGTTGAACCTATTTTTGCAAAGTGTTTTTATTGAACTTTTGAACAAAGAAAGTTTGAATGAAATATATTGATGGACAGCGGAGATATTTGCATCGAAAGACCAAACTTTGATTTTCATGTCGTTTTTTTCTCATTCTTAGATAACGATATTTTATGAAAAAGTCGTTGTACTGAAAATTTCTACAATTTTGAATATATGTGAATTTTTTGATGTGAAAATAACATAAATTTTTTAAAATTAAATACACAAAAAACTATGATGGTAAAAAGTATTATAACATCAAAATTACCGTTAGTTGAAAAATTTCGGAGGGGGCATGGCAAAAACTAAGTCTGTTACAATTTAATCTAGAATGCACTTATTATGTATAAATAGTTTGAGCGAAATCCGTTGAGCCGTTTAGATTTGTATAAAGGTCAAACAAACAAGCAAACAGAAAATGAGTTTTATTCCTACAGATTTATAAAAATGTTCCTTTATTGCACTTATGTTGAATGTTTTTGCAAAAAAGAAGCATAGACAATCACAAATCTACATATTTACAATTCAATTACCAAAAAATGTAATGTGAACTTAAAACGTTATTCCATTTTACCTGCTTTCGAGCGTTTTATGAAGGTAGACTTTTTTGCTTTAAATATGTTCATTACCTCAATTCTTCTATCTTTTATTTCTATTATCAATTCAATTTTCAACATTGGACTTCCATTTCTTGCATCTGTTTCACTTATCATTTACATTAGATCATTCAGCTCTAATAATTTTTTATGCACCTTACAACGTTCTTCCAGTGACTACCACTTTCTTATTGCTTTCTTATTAAGCGCATATTTTTGGCTGATTTGATATTAAGACAATGTAAGAGAGTCATATTAACAGTAATCTGCAATAAAATCGGTTTTACAAAAAGGGACTTTTGCAAAGTTATTCGCTGCTGTGCTTTTTTTTGCAACTTCGAAGCTAAAAATCAATACAAATATTTATAAAATTTTAAATTTTTGTGTTATGTGTGCTGTATACATTTCTTTTATTATTTCAATATTGATTTACACAACAAAGCATTACTTTTTTTAAAACTCAATAAAATATTCAATCAAAACAAACAAGTATGTAGTGGAAAACGTAGTAAAAACAGCAGTAGTTAAATGTATCTTTGGGTATTTAGTACTACGAAAAAGTATGATATTTAGGAAGCTGAGCTATATTTTGTCATTAAAAATGACTCTTCTGCTCTCCTCTTTACTTTTACGGGTGTATATCTTCTTTTTTGTGAGAAAACGCCAAACGAATGGACAACCTATAATAATTAAATTATAGTCGAAAGCGCACACAGGGCGTCGTAACAAAAAATATTATTATTTATGCGAACTGTGACGATGAATGAAACATGGTACATTACTACTAGGGAATCCAGTCCCGGAAGCTTTTCTCGATCCCGGTATTATCGGGATTGAAAATCTCAATACCGGGATGCCGGGATTTGTTCGGGTTTGAAAACTTTTAGAAGTAAGTAATTTAAAGCAACAAAAAAAACATATTGTTAATAAACAAAAAACTTAAATAATGTTAATGACTAACAAAGTTGTATTAAGTTATAATATACGTGTAACAAGAAAAAAAACCAGCTTTTTTCAAAGATTTTTTAGATACAAGAAGTTATTATTTTTTTTAAATTTATACAGGTTATTGTTCATTAAAAATACTTTAAAAAGATTTTTTTAAAACAATTTTCAGGCTTGCTTAAATAATTTTGCTAAGTAACGACTTGTTGAAATTTCTTGATTTTTGGGCCAAGTACTCTTAATACAAGTTAAATTACTAAAATAATTTTTTTAAATTGTTTTCTTTAAAATTTAAAAGTATTTATAAAAAAATTTAAAAAGAAAAGTTCTTGACTACAAGGAAAATTTTTAAAAAAATATTACATTTTTATAAAAATTTAGAAATAATACAAAAAAAAAAAAAGAAAAATTACGTATTCTTTTTCTCATTTTCATTTTCATAAACGAGTCTGTTATGAAATGTTTTAAATCTGCACTACCTATCTTGTGCGAGCCATACAGACACACTGCACAATGGAATGGTTGGTACAAACTATACATGGGTAAAGCATCAAAAAATGCTGCGCTGATACACCAACCATAGTGCATTTTACTGTATAAACGTAATGCGTTAACGCAATTGCGTCATGACGTAGTTTAAAATGCTATGAGTTCTATATTAACTCGGTGTTGATCAGCACAGGATGTTTTTTTATAATAATGCATTGCTTCATGTGGCCAATTTGTTGAATGCGGTGAGTTTTGAGTTAAATTAAATCATTTAACAAAACCTGAAAGAATATATCTGATTTAAAGAACTCATATTGCTCACAAATTGATTTAAAATTACTTAAACAAACACTTTTTAATTAATATCAAATTTTACTGAACAAAGACCATATTTTTAGCATTCATTAAAAATTAACCAGTTTTATACTTCAAGCATGCAGTAAACTGTATTCCGTTCAAGGTTAATGTAAGCAATTATACAGATACACAAACACATTTCTGGACCGCAAGAAAAGTTGGATGCTACCTTAATTCCATATAGAAAGCACGTAAATCTAAAAAAAAAAATAAGCATGAAGCAAATGTATTTTGATGCGGTTTTAGGTTACTGTGTGACTTTTAACTCTTAACGCAATATTCATCTTCAACGCAAAAACAAACAGTAGCAGCTTACGTTTATTTAAACGCTTACGAACACGTTTATATATTGTTGTACTTATTGAAAAACTATTCCGTGAATGGCAAGGCATCATATCAATCAAACGCTCTTTCCATATCAAGCATCTTTCCCGCAACCCCTTTTCCATATATAAATAAGCTAACAAAGCTCGCTTCGCGCTCTCTATCGCTATGTTTGAAGCGTCGTAAACTTGTGCAATTTTTGCTCTCTGAATAAATATTTCCTTATTTTTTTTATAAGCATGTTATTTGCATTACTGCGCTATTGCGTTACTTTTTTAAAACAAGTGTATTAGCGCAGTAGCGCATTTAAGTGCTTCAACTCAAAGCGCAACGCAGCCAGCGTTACCCATGTCTAGTACAAACTAGATGGAATAAATTATTTTGATGACATTTTTAGTGCTTTAGGCACAGAAAAGTACAAAAAGAGGGTTTGTTAAATGTTTGGACAAGTGGGCGTGGCACTTCCCATACAAATGAATCACATTTTTCGCAATAGCTTGAGAACCAGTAATGCCACAAAAACAAAATTTTGAAGAATAATAAAGTATGCTATTTGAAAGACGCGTGCCAATACAAAAACGGAAATTCGCTTACTTTTTTTCAAGATATTGCGAAAAATTGGTTTCAATTGTATGGGAGGTACCACGCCCACTTGTCCAATCATGTCTAAATTTTGGCATGACTAAACTTTTCCAATCATCCACTAAATGACGTACTTGATGATAGCCTAAGTTTTTGTTTATGTAGCATTACTGGTACTTTAGACATTGAGAAAAATGTGATAAATTTGTATGGGAGGTGCCACTCCCACTTGTCAAATCACGCCTTTTTTTGACACATTTCCTTTAAATAATGCACTTGATTACTGACTAAGTTTCTGTTGTCATGGATTTACTGGTTCCATAAAAAATAAGATCCATTTGTATTCGAGGTGCCACGCCCACTTGTCCAAATATTTAAAATACCCTTTTTTGTACTCTTCTGTGCCTAAAGCACGAAAAACGTCATCAAAATAATTTATTCCCTCTAGTTTGTACCAATCATTCCATTGTGCAGTGCTCTGTATGGCTCGCACAACACAGGTAGTGCAGATTTAAAGCATTTCATAACAGACTTGTTTATGGAGAATACATCATTTATCTTTTTTTGTATTATTTTGTAAATTTGTATAAATACGTAAAATTTTTTAAAAATTTTCTATGTCGGTGTAGACCTTTTCAAGTTGTAGTTCAGAAAACATAAATTTTATTTCAGAAATATGAATTGTAGTTCAGATTTGTGAAATGTAGTTCAGAATCCGTAAATTGTATTTCAGAAAAGTAAATTGTAGTTCAGAATAGTTAGTTGAAATTCAGAAAAAGTTAATTGTATTTCAGAAAAGTAAATTGTAGTTCAGAATAGTAAGTTGAAAATCCGAATTCGTTAATTGTATTTTATATTAGTTAAATGTTGTTCAGAAGAGTACGCTGAAATTCAGAAAGCGTAAGTTGTATTTCGGAATTGTAAAATATAGTTCAGAAATCATCAATTGTATTTCAGAAATATGAATTGTAGTTCAGAAGCTGTAACATGTATTTCGGAAAATATTAAATGTAGTTCAGAATGTGTAGTATTATTAGTATTTAACACTTTCGGAAGTTATTTTTTGTTTTTGGCAAACCTGTTTTTTCGAAAATTACGCTTTAAAATACTCCCCTGCTTAACAAAACAACCAATTATTTACATACAAACGTGAAATGATTGCAATCTTTTACAGCTCTACCAATTATACACCTTTATAAAAAGTTTCTTTTTGCTCTGGTGTGCAATTAAAACTTTTTCGCTTACAACGTTATTCGCGGACACGCTTCAATTAATCGTATCTCGATTAATTTCAATACGAGCTACGATATATACGATATGTAGTTATATTTTACATAGTATTTGTAGGGATTTAAGTCCTGTAAACCGATTATGTTGTTTTTAATTGCTAGCATTTTAAAAATGTCATGGCGATGAAATAGTTGTATATTTCTTAATCGTGATTATAATTATATACTGATACATCAACATACGACTTGGTAACTCAAAAACCTAGTTTTTCTGAAAATCATATTTAAAATTTTTTCTTAATAAAAATGTTCTGAAATTTGTACTTTTTAATTGCTGACAAACCTTCAAATGTTCTGTTAGGGACTTAAGAAATTGTTACCAGAACTGTAGATCTGTAGAATACTTTCTCTTTAAAAGTTGGTAATTAGAGTTACCTACTTATACGTTGGACGTATAGATATGTATGAATAACATGGAAAAGGTAATTCATAAGTTGTATATGTAGTACATATTACAGATTCTGAACTACTTTTTATATTTTCTGAAATACATGTTACAGTTTCTGAACTACAATTTATATTTCTGAAACACAATTAATGATTTCTGAACTTTTTAAAATTCTGAAATATAACTTACCCTTTCTAAATTTCAACTTACTATTCTGAACTACATTTAACTAATCTGAAATACAATTTAGGAATACTGAATTTCAACTTACTATTCTGAACTACAATTTACTTTTCTGAAATACAATTTACGAATTCTGAACTACATTTCACAATTCTGAAATACAACTTACGCTTTCTGAAATAAAAGTTAATAATCTGAAATAAAATTTACGTTTTCTGAACTACATCTTGAAAAGGAGTGGAACATTTTTTTAATTTTCTTATAAAAAACTTGTTAAAAAAATCATTTTTTTAATTTAACGTGTATTAAGAGTACTTGATCCAACAATCAAGATATTGAAAAAAAAAGTATAAAAAAAATTGCAATTTATTTTTTTTTTTCATATACACTTCAATAATATCCAGTATATGTATATAAAAAATTACGACTTCCTGTTTTAGGTGGCGAGTTTCACAAATTTTTACTCTATGAAATAGTACAAAAACTTTCGAAAAACTTTACATTTATTTTGTTTTCTTGTCAAAATTTTTACTGACAGAAATAAATGAAGTCTGAACACGTGTTATGGCAATTTTTTCATTTTCATGTTTGAGCAAAATCAATTTAAAGAATTCAACAAAGTTAATTTTTTGCATTGTATCTAAAAAAAAATTTATATAAAATAAAAATATGCATAATCTTTTACGTGATGCACTTCTTTTTTTTTGTAATACATGCAAGAGATAAGAAACAAATGCCTATAACGTTTGAATACTTTGAAACAACTTTAACCCTTAAATGCATCGTGATGTAGATCTACATCACATATTAAAACCGTCATAGCGCTTGATGTGGCAACGTTTGCATTGTTTTTTTTTTACATATGAAATTGACATCACTGATTTTCCCTTATCTTTTGCAAACAAAAGCTCAATTAGTTTTTTTATTGTCTGTGACAATTTTAACAGGAGCAACTCAGTTTGTGTATAATTTCATTTTGTTGTGCCTTAAAAAGTGTGATCATTTATTTAAAATTAACATAAAATATAGTAAAAAAATTGTTTTTGGATAGCAAAAGGTAAGTAAAATGCATTTTATCTTCAAGTTTTTAAGTGCTGATGAATTTGTGCATGAAAAACTGTATTTTGTATATGATGTAGATATACATCAGTATATCATATAGTATATAATATTTTCTGTTGTAGTAAAGAGAGTTCTTGTTTATAATTTTTATGTTTGTATAAATATGTACTGTTAAATTTGCCTTAATATTCTACTTTTTTAACAATTTCTTGTGAATTGACATTTTTATAATCACAGTATGTCCCGATCGCTGAAAACTAAAGACATTGAAAAGATTCTAGCTGATTTAGAAGATGGTAACGTTTCGGATGATGGGCTAGAAGATGAAAATGATGACGAAGATCAATATTACGCGATCACTAGGGACCTTCTTGAAAATTTGGCGGAAGAAGCCGACCCTTTAGGTGAACAAGAAACCGCTGACCACGATCTTGGCGAAGAAACTGATCCACTTCCTACTGAGTATGGTGCACATGGCCCATCTGTACAAAATGAAGTCCAAGACAACTTCATGAATTTGTTTGACAAACGCAGCCTTGTTTGGAAAAAAAAATCATTTATGTTATGATGATTCTACAATTACTCACGAACCTGGAACATTAGATGAAGATGTAGCCGAGTTAGACACCCCATACAGGTGTTTTTTCCACTTTTTTACTCCAGACTTCCTTCAAAAAATCGTAGATGAAACTAATCTTTATGCCACTCAAAGCAACCCTGCAACTTCTTTTGTAACAAATGTTGACGAATTAAAAAAATTCATAGGAATTTTGCTTTTTATGTCAGTTCAACATTTCCCGAGTGTTCGCTCTTGTTGGCACGAAAAATATGGTTATGAACCAATAAAGAGTGCAATGCCAGTTAACCGTTTTGAAACTATAAGGAGTGTGTTGCACTTTAACAACAACGAAAAGCATCTTCCAAGAGATCACCCAAATCACGATCGCTTACACAAGATAAGACCTGTCTTAGACCATCTAAATGAAACATTTTCATCTATACCAATTGACCAGCGTCTCTCTTTAGACGAGCAGATGTGTTCAACTAAAATAGGTCATTTTCTCAAACAGTACTTGCCAAACAAGCCCCATAAGTGGGGCTACAAACTCTTTGTGCTATGCAATCTTACGGGATATGCATACCGTTTTGAAGTTTATTCTGGCCAAGAAGATAAAAGGGTACCAGATGAGCCAGACCTAGAACCCACGAATAATGGTGTTGTACGGTTAGCCAAAGTGATACCGCGGATGAAAAATCACATATTATATTTTGATAATTTTTATACTTCATTGCCGCTGGCTTATTATTTGCCAAAACAAGGTATACATTGCGTTGGGACCGTACGTCAAAACAGATTGCCAAACTGTCGGCTTCCGGATGAGAAGGATCTTATGAAAACTGCGATTCCTAGAGGAACGTATGAAGAAAGAACTGCTCATTATGACGGGGTTGATTTTACAGCGACTGTGTGGAAAGACAACAAAGTGGTTACCTTATTGTCGACATATATTGGTTCTCAACCTGTGGGCAGTATAAGCCGGTGTGATAAGCGCCTAAAACAAAAAGTGAATATACCTTATCCTAAAATTGTCCAAGTGTATAATATGCATATGGGTGGAGTTGAATTTATGGATAGCTACTTAGGTCGCTATCGCATAAGGGTCAAGAGCCGAAAGTGGTACCTTCGCTTATTTTACCACATTTTGGACCTTGCGGTAATAAACTCTTGGCAACTTATGAAAAAAAATGCTATTGCAAGGGATGTCTCCAGTAAGCAGTTACTAAATCTTGGTCAGTTTCGAAATGAATTGGCTGATATCCTTTGCACAATTGGTCCACAATTAAGCGGAAACAAAAGAGGTCGACCTGGTAATAACTCGCTTGAAACAAATTTACAAGCAACAAAAAAATCGAGAGGGGAACCTCACCATTTGCCACCAAAAGATGTCAGAAAAGACGGCGTTGATCACTGGCCTATATTTGCCAACAGATTGCGATGCAAAATACCGGAGTGCAAGGGAACAACTCAGTGGGCATGCCAAAAATGCAATGTGCCTTTATGCTTAAATGCAAAAAATAATTGTTTTTTAAAATTCCACACCACATAATTTATTTTAAAAATTTTTGGAACATTATTTCATATTTCATAAATAAAAACTTGGATTAAAATACAATCAACATTGTTGAACAATTTATTACTATTTACAGGTTATTATAAGAACTCAAGGAATGATTGTGCATGATGATGTAGATATACATCAGTATGTTTTTTCCAAAATAAAAAGAAAATACGAATTTGGTGGTTATAATATTATTTTTTCCTTCATTTACATTAATTTTGTAGATGAGAAAATTTTTTTTAATCAAAAATAAAAAAACATGCATTTAAGGGTTAAGATCTACTTTAAGACTTTAGCAAAAAGTATCAGTTTGGAAATGTTCACAATGGAATTAGTTCAAATAAAGGAAAAAATTAATGTTTTTGGGTACAATTGTCTTTTCCTATCATATCAACACTTAAAAAACGTAAGTTCTATCATTGTAAAATGGTATTGTAGAGGGACCAGTACTGATCCTTTTTGGAACTAGTTCAGAACTATTTAAAAGTTGGTCAAATTTTTTGCTGAACTAAGAGAGTACAAACTGTTATCGAACTTGGCCCAAAATTCGTAGGTATAATTTTCGAATAATAGTAGAATAAGGCAAGAATACGTATGAATTTTTCTAGAATTTTTTAACCATTTTGGGACTTTCGATTATTAAAATTTATTTGGAAAACTCGAAAATACTCAAAAATATTTTGAAAAAATCCGCACATATTCTTTGACTAATTCTAAACTTATTTTTTTCCATTAAATATTATGTAGGTCTTTTGATCCTTTTTGAGTAAAAAATCCTGATTCTAAGGAATCATTTGAATCATTTAATCATTTTGAAGCAAAGAAATTGTTAATTAAAAATCCTACTAGATAGATTTCTAGATTATTCAAAAATTAACATTTTAAAATCAAAAAATTTAGGTTTAATTTTAATTTTAATTTTAATAACTAAGTATTAAGTAATAATTTTACGATAAAGATATTTGCTGATTTTTTTCTTCTTATCTAAATAAACGGTAATTTTCAAGCCTTTTCATTAAAGCTGGTTAGGAATTTAAAACTTTTCGTTATTAAAATCTCCAAACTTTTATTTAATCTCCAGCATATCTACTCTCGGACTACAACTATGACGTGTGGCTGGGAAACGCGCGTGGAAATCGATATTCGCGCAATCACACAAGCCTCGATCCCGATGATGACAAGTTTTGGGACTTTAGTTGGCATGAAATTGGAATGTATGACATACCAGCAATGATTGATTATGTGCTCAAGACAACTGGATTCAAGAAATTGCAATATGCAGGACATTCACAGGTAGTCGTTTGATTACTATTGTTATATAACGTCGCTCACTTGTACAAAGGCCCTAATTGATATTTTTAGTTTTGTTTAGGAGACACACAAACTGAGATAAAACCGCCAATATAAAATATTCATAGCCCTAGTCTTGAAGAATATCTGCAAGAATATAATTTTGTAGTTCTATTATATATAACCTCTATACTTAATACTAGTTCTTTATAAAGTTCTATCTAAACTTTATTTTAAAAATATGTCAATTAGGGCCGTTCTACAAGTGAGCGACGATAATTTCTATTATTTAACATCATTTCCAATTGTAATTTAGAAAAGATCAACTGAAATCATGTAAAGATAAATTGAATTTTAAAAAAGATTGAATTGAAAAAACTAACTATTCAGAAAAATTAACTTATAAAAAATTTTAGTTTATGATAATTGGTCTGATACTATTGCCATTGCCATTGCCATTACCATCGTTACCAATAACTCTGATAATGGCAATTGTCACCTTTATGGTAATGGTAATAATAAATAGTAAATTGGAAATAAACAAATGAAAAATTATACTCCACAGGGTTGTACGTCATTCTTTGTCATGTGCTCCATGCGTCCAGAGTACAATAAGAAAATCATTATGATGCAGGCCTTGGCTCCTGCAGTGTATGCCAAGGAAACCGAGGATCATCCCTACATTAGAGCGATTAATTTGTACTTCAAGGTCAGAGGCTATATTTGGAGTTACTTTCATATTGTTTGTTTAAAAATGTTTTACCATATTTCAATAGAGCTTGGTTGGCAGATCAATAACGGAGATGTTTAACAATGAGTTTCGTTTTCTGTGTCACATGACCGAGGAAACGGAACGTTTATGTATTGAAGCGGTATTCGCTATAGTTGGGCGCAATTGGGGCGAATTCAATCGGGTAGTTAACTATCACAGGAAGCAATCAGACATTAATTTAACTTGGTTCCTTTCTTCACAGCAAATGTTTCCTGTCATATTGGGCCACTACCCTGCAGGTGTATCGGCTAAACAAGTAAAACATTTCATACAAATCATCAAAAATGGACGTTTTGCACCTTACAGCTATGGTGTCAACAAGAATTTGGCACTATATCACGAACACATTCCACCGCGTTACAATCTGACGCAGGTCACAGTGCCTACGTACGTCTATTACTCCAGCAATGATCTACTCTGTCATCCCGATGATGTTGAAGATATGTACAAGGATCTGGGTCGACCGATTGGCAAATATCTGGTACCCATGCAGGAGTTTAATCACATGGATTTTCTCTGGGCCATTAATGTGCGGAAACTCATCTACAACAAGATACTGCAAGTGCTGGGAAAATTGAAAGTGGAACAGACGACGCCACAAAAGTCAACATTTTCTACTGAGATACTTTGAGTCAACTAAGGATTAAGCTATTTATTGTGTTTTTAAGTGTACCTTGATGTAGTTAATTATTTATTTATTTTTTTTTTATTAAATACTTCATAAATATTTTTAAGCAACAACATCTTTACCGCTATAAGCCATTTACAGTTTATTCCAGCGCAAAATGCAAATATTTTAGTTTATTTACTCTGTTGCGCGTCCTTCCGTTCTTACAACAGCTGCATTCACTTGTCGTTTGCTAGGCGGAAACGGAAGCCGAGCTGCACTCGTCGCCATTGCTTGTTTAGCTGCAACACAAACGTCTAAGCTTGAAATTTAAAAACAGATTTTGTCAAAAGTAGGTAGGTTTGTAGGTTTGTTTGTTTGTTTATTTGTATGCATGCAGATGTCCTCAAGGAAAATGTCTGTTTTTGTCGTCAATTTTTTGTTGCTGTTGCTTGCGTGTGATGTTGTTGGCTTTGTTGTGGTGGAAAAACAACAAGTTGTGTAAATGTGTGCTTGTGTGCAACATTTGCATTTCAGCTATGTTGCAGTATTGTGCTTATGTTGAAGTTGTTGTTGCTAGAAATGGTGTCACAACACATGTCCCTTGCAATCCGAAGAGTATTTGAAATTCTAGCACTCTGAATAACAAAATACACAAACACAAAGAAATTGTGCAACAATGCAGTGCTATTTTGAGAATGGATATAACAAACGTATATGTGTATCTATATCCATGTTTTTATATCTTTAGATACAATATTAAAGCTCACTTACGTTGATTAAATTATGAAATATACTATCATAATACAGTAATTTTTTTACCCGACTATGGCGAAGCAAAAGGAGCGGTAAATGTGTTTGACCGGTATGTGTGTATGTATGTATGTTCATCTGTTCCACCCTCACTTCTAAACTACTTAACATAATTTGACAAATGAGGTATCGTTGGAAGCGTTTTGATCGTTTGCTTGTTATAGGCTATTTAATGTCATATTAACTTGAATATGGCGTCCACTATAGGACATAAAGTCATGAACCAAAAAAAAATTGTATAGTGACATAAACATCTTTCTATATTATATGATCATCAAGCAACTGATTAGTAGTTAATACTTTCGTTTCTATAAAAGTGAAATCCCCTAAATAGTTTAAATAAATAATCAGTTCAAAAAACTTAAACCCGACTACTACAAATCACGCTATAAAATGTATGAAACAAGAAAATTTTCTCATCTGAAATTGTTGTATACAAAATTTTCAATATTTTTTGTCTATTAAATAAACAAAACTTGCACAAAATATATTTTATTGTATTTAATGCATATTCATAGTAATGTTCAGAAGATATACGTGTGCGTATGCCACCTCATATACAGCTGTTGCCGAGTAATTAGAAACGCTTCTGCTATCTTTATATTTTGTTCACTCGGTTATGCGTGTTTTGATTAACCATTAAATTTGAAGCTTAAAAAAAAATGTGTTTTTATGCTAAAAATTTACCATTATTGTTCCTACAATGTAAAATTTTAGCGTTTGAGCGCTCAAAACTGTCAAATGCAAAGTATGTAATCTTAATATTCTTTTTACGATTTTAAATTCAAATTGTGCGATCTTTTAATTAAGGTAAAAATTTTTATATATCTTTGATACATGCTGAGATATAAGGGCCGGAAGTTGGAATGTCTTTACTCTCTGCACAAGTGCTTAAAATTTAGCAATATTTCTTAACTTTGAACCTGTCGTGTATGCAAACTCTGAAATATTTTAAGTTACGGTTTTCTTTCTTAGCACAATTAAAATATTATTTAGCAACCAATTTTATTTCAATTATAAATTAATTTTTCTATTGAAAACAGTGACTGAAATCCAGAAACCCTATTTTTAACAAATTTTTTAACTTTCAGTAAGCTTTCAAAATTTCAAGCCAATAGAACTACGAGACAATAATATTTGGCCATAATAGATCGGTTGCGACTTGGGACGCTCATTGAGCAAACTTTTCAAAGGAAAAATTACGATATTTTTTGTTTGTCTTTTTCATGTGTTCCGATGATATGTTAATAAAAATTTACTTGAAAATTGTTAAAATATGTCAGGAAACTTACTTAATACGTAATAAGTGAGCAATAAATTAAGTTTTTATTAATTTTTTTTTTTGTTTATTTACTTACTAAATTTACTTATTAAATTAAATAAGTTTACTTAATAAATGTTTTGTTTTTGGCTTGAGATCTACATCAATTTCTAATATATATTGCATTTTTGGGAAAATTTTACACTAACTGCATTATTCTGTATCACGAATAAAGCACACCAACGCACAGTGGCCCCAAATGGACTTTTGCATCTCAAAAATCTGTAACTCTTTTTGTCTATTCGTATAATTAAGCCAAACTTGGAATATATTATCTGTGATATTCAATAAATCGTTCGAACTATTTGTTTTCAAAATCCATGTTGTTTTTTATTGCTAAAATTTTTTTAAAAATAAGAAATATACGATTATGGCTCGACTTGTGCGTCTTAAAATACTTTAACTTTCGTGTCTCTTGCAATAATTAAGCCAAATTTGAAATATAATTTTTATGATATTCAATAAATCATTTAAACTCCTTTTTTTAAATCTATTTTAGTACCAAAATTTGGTTTCAAATTTTTAAAAAATACGATTTTGGCTTTCAAAAATCTGCAGGAAAAAAAACGATTTTGCGTTTCAAAATTGTGCAACTTTTTTGTCCCTTGCAATAATTATGCCAAATTTAAAATATATTTTCTATGATATTCAATACATCATTTAAACTAATTTTTTTTAAATCCATTTTAGTTTTTAGTACCAAAATTTGGTTTTAAATTTTTAAAAAATACGATTTTGGCTTTCAAAAATCTGTAGATTTTTTGTTTCTTGAAATATTTAAGCCCAATTTGGAATGTTATTTCCTTGATATTCAATAAATCACTTGATTTAATTTTTTCAAAATCTGTTTTAGTTTTTAGTACCAATTTTTTTCAAGTTAAAAAAAACGATTTTGCGTTTCAAAATTGTCTAACTTTCTTGTCCCTTTCAATAATTATGCCAAATTTAGAATATATTTTCTATGATATTAAATAAAACATTAAAACTCCTTTTTTCAAATTCCATTTCAGTTTTAAGTACCAAAATTTGATTTTAATTTTAAAAAAAATACGATTTTGGCTTTCAAAAATCGGTAGCTTTTTGTTTCTTGAAATATTTAAGTCCAATTTGCAATGTTATTTCCGTGATATTTAATAAATCACTGGATTTACTTTTTTCCAAAATCTATTTTTGTTTTTAGTACTAATTTTTTTCAAGTTAAAAAAAAACGATTTTGCGTTTAAAATTGTGTAACTTTTTTGTCTCTTGCAATAATGAAGCCAAATTTAAAATATATTTTCTATGATATTCAATAAATCATATTAACTAATTTTTTCAAAATCCATTTCAGTTTTTAGTACCAAAATTTTGTTTTAAATTTAAAAAAATACGACTTTGGCTTTCAAAAATCTGTAGCTTTTTTGTGTCTTGAAATATTTAAGCCCACTTCGGAATATAATTTCTTTGATATTCTATAAATCACTTGAACTACTTTTTTCCAAAATCTATTTTTGTTTTAAGTACTAATTTTTTTCAAGTTAAAAAAAAACGATTTTGCGTTTCAAAATTGTGTAACTCTTGCAATAATGAAGCCAAATTTAAAATATATTTTCTATGATATTCAATAAATCATATTAACTAATTTTTCAAAATCCATTTCAGTTTTTAGTACCAAAATTTTGTTTTAAATTTCAAAAAATACGGTTTTGGCTTTCAAAAATCTGTAGCTTTTTTGTGTCTTGAAATATTTAAGCCCACTTCGGAATGTAATTTTTTTGATATTCAATAAATCACTTGAACTCCTTTTTTCCAAAATCTATTTTACTTTTTAGTACTAGTATTTTTTTCAAGTGCAAAAAATACGATTTTGCGTTTCAAAATTGTGTAAATTTTTTGTCTCTTGCAATAATAAAGCCAAATTTAAAATATATTTTTTATGATATTCAGTAAATCATTCGGACTTATTTTTTTCAAAATCCATTACTTTTATTATTACAACCTTGTTAAGATTATTACAAACTGATAGAAATTTTTATAATTTTTGAAATCTTAAAAATAAAGTCTAAAATCTAAAATTTAAAAGTAAAGTAGTTTGTGTAAAGTGTTTTGTTGTGTGTGGTAAAAGTGAGGCACCACATGCGTGAGATTATGGGACAGACTCTATACTCCGCAAATATAACCATGATCACGAAAAACAACACATCAACACATAAATCGTATTTGTTGAAGGATCCTGATATAAACCTGAAAACATATAGTCGCTTGAGAAAATAAATGTCGTATGTGAAAATTTTCACTTTTAAGATTATTGAGAAAGATGAGCTATAGTTCAAAATCTAGCGGAGCAATATTCTTCAGAATTTTAGGTGTATATGCGGACACATTTAACGATAGATTCCGAATTTTATGTGGATTTACAGCTATTTTTTAGAATTTATAGCCCCTTTTTCTCAATAATCTCAAAAGTGAAATTTTTCACATACGACATTTACAAAGGCATAGGATCAATAAAAAAATTTACCATAAAAACCCCAAAAACACAAGTTCATAATATCTTATGAGTTAGAAAGGGCAGAAGGGCCCCTTTGCATTCCTTTGCCACTAGTTCCTTCTAGACAAACATGTATTTGAGAAACATGCAGATTTTAACGGAACTATCAATTGCAACTGCATCAACAGAGTTTAATAGAAGAAAAAAAAATAAAGTTTATGGGATATTTTTTTGCCATGCACTTAGGTTATGAAAATTTAAATTTCTCAAAAAGGGCAAAATTGGAGCAACTTATTTTTTTTTTGTCTAGTTACCAATACACTATGGAACAAAATGTACTATGTAAGAAAACAGCGCAAGACAGCGCAACTATTTAAACCTTAATCAAGGACAAAAAAAAATAAAAAAAAGAGGTTGATAAAAAATTTCAATTTTATTTAATAAAACTAATTTTTGTTTTCTGTTTTACTTTTTCAAAAAGCCTAAGCATTAAGTTTTCCAACGGTATATAAATCTTGTATGATCAATTTAAAAAGAGTTACAAGAAAATTCGATTAAAAACGTTCTTCATTTCGCTGCTTATATAAGACTGTGTCTTGAGAACACTTTAGCAAGCCATATAACTGAATCGTGTCAATTTTTTTATAAAATTTTCGTTATAGTACAAAATTCGACCTTTTCTTAGATTATTTTCATAATGATACAGGCTGCAAGAGTTATTTTTAAAAAATCATTTCTGAGACGCAAAAGTCCATTTGGGCCCACTGTGCAACGATGAGAAAGTCACGAGAAGAAATACTTTCTTCCATACAAAATTATATTGTTTCTCGTGTCTTTCTTATCGTTGGTGTGCTTATTTGTGATACAGAATAAAGCAGTTATTTTGAGCTTTAAAAATAATTTAACAAACAATTTTTGTTGTTGAATCTTTTCAGATACATTGAGTACCAAAGGGCTAAGAAAACTTATTAAATTATAGTTAACACTTTAAAAACTTGCAAATTGGTTAGAACTAATACACTTTTAATACAATAAAAAGGCTACGATGCAAATTTTTATTTTTGCGCTAAGTTTGGGAAACCCTACTGAGCCCTTTCCGGCTAGTCTAAAAAATTTTCTAAAAATTTTAAAAGCCTCATCGATTTAAAACAAAACAAAAAAAAACCAAACGAAAATATCTTCATCCTTTCAAAAGTTGCAGAATTGTAATCAACCAGGGAACAAGACCTTACATTGTGCGGCGTTAGTCGAAATTTGCCTCCATGGAAAAATAGAAGAAATTGATTACGTTTCAGCAAAAAAAATGGTGCGTGGAGTTTGCGACCGCTCATGCGAGTTGGACTGAAAGCCAATGGAAATTCGTAGTCTGGAGCAGGGTTCGCAAAAAGTCTTAATTGAAGAGAAAAAATTGCACTTCTCTCCATCAATATTATTCAATTTTGCTTTCCTCATTCGTGAACAATGCTAAATTATGTATGATTGTGTCACTTGAGAGCAAACTAGATCAAACTATCAGAATGGATGAAAAGAAAGCAAGAAAATGAATGCATAGAACAAAGAAAAGCACAGTGACAGTTCAAGAAAAGCCGGAACAAAGTGAATTTCTCTTAAGTGACACAACCTCAGTGTTGCATGATTTTTTAACTGTGTTGAGGGATTATAGAAGTAATGTATCTTTAGGGGTTTTTTAGGGAGATTTAATTTTTTAATGGTTTTTTAGGGGTATTTAAAAAATTGACCTTTGGAAATAATGTTTTCTTACTTTTCTTTAAAATTACGCTAAAAATTTAAGAAAAGAAGATATTTAGCTTCTTGGTTATTTGAGAGGCACTTTATAAAAAAAGCTAAAGTGGCAGCACTTCAAAAAAATAACCAATAATTTCCCAATCCACTTCAAGCTTGCTTCGCTAAAACTTAAAACAAAACAATTATGGAAGAAACTACAGACAAAAATGATATGCCCAAAAATATATCAAAAAATGGGAGACGGAGCCTCAAAAGTAAGACTTAATTTGTAGATCAATTTCACATTGGACAATTGAGAACTATGAAGCATATTCCTGTCCTTGTTGAAGACGTCCAAGAGCTCAGCCCTTTAAATACATAGGATTGCATTGCAGTTGCACTACTTTTCAGTTGCCCCCTTTACTCAAAAATATTTTTGTGTAAATATTACTAATAACTGTGTCCGTTCTACGAATTTTATTCGTAGTTTTCAGCCACGAATAGGATTCGTAGAATCGACGCATATTAGTACATATTACGAATATTTTATTCAGGTTCGTAAAAAAACAAATGTATATTGTACGAATACCTTTGTTACTTTTAGGAATGATGATAATATCTTATAACGAAAAAACAAAAATATTCTTTCTGAGCTGAGGTTTGAACCTTTGCTCTTTAGCATACGGGCCACGAACTCTACCAGTAGGCTACAGTCATTTTACAAATCATACATTTCCTTATGTTCTGTAGATGTTCGACAGCTACGCTGAACGATTTCGGTTTTTAATTTTTTAAACTCAACTAATTTTTTTATTTAGTCTAATTCTATTTAATCTAATTTCATTCTACTAATAATTCGTACGGTCAACCTACGAATGAATTGTTTCTACTAATATTATTTTTCATTCGTAAATAGTACGAAAGCATTCGTAAATACTACGAACGTAATGAAAGAATTTATGAAGTTTTTTTAACGAGAAATTTACGAATATTATTATTTATATATAAACACAATCATTCGTACAATGCACGAGTTGATTTATTGGTGTTTACGAATATCATTAGTATATACATGCAATAACAATAGAGTTCAGCTACAACAGCTTTTTCACACTTTCTCCGCAATAGATCATTTTAAGAACCAATCCAATATCATTGAAATAATTCAAAGATATCGATAAAAGTGGTCCAATAAAAAACCAAAAGGGAGAAATATTTACCCACCATAATATGGGTTGGGCTCAGGGACAACACAAGACATAACAACTAACCATGCGTTTACATAGATCTAATCATACATTAGTTTTCAATCTACTTTTGAGTTGACCTTTCGACAAGTTAACATCAAACACGTTACAGTTGTTAACAAAGGTACTCATGCGATTTAATGGAGCAGTTAACATATAATTTGTTCTACTAAATGGTAAATAAATCAAGTTGTTAGAGTTTCTGCTGCTTCTACGGTTAGTGTTAAAATTTATAAAAGAAAGAAGCTCTGGAGAGTCGAATACACCAGTTATGAGTTGGTGTAAGTAGACGATATCAGCAGATTTTCTTCTCTCACTTAAAGATTGCATTTTTAATAATTTCAAACGATCTTCATATGGAGGAAGGTTAAATGTGTCAGTTCCACTCAAGCCTCTTAGAGCAAACCGAACAAAACGTTTTTGAATTCTTTCTATACGATCAACATGCACATTGTAATGTGGGGACCATACTTGACTTGCGTACTCCAAGTGAGGACGCACGATTGAATAATACAGAGTTGTAGTTGTTATTAAGCTATCAAACTCTTTGGCCCACCGTTTTATAAAACCAAGCATAGAAGACGCTTTTTTACAAATTCTATCAATATGCATGTTAAACGACAATTTAGAATCCATGCATATACCAAGGTCTTTGACGGTAGTTACACGACTTAAAGCAGTATCTTTAATTTTGTAATCAAAAATAAAATTGTTCCTTTTACGCGAAAAGGTCATAGTTTGGCATTTATCTGGATTTAAAAACATGTTATTTTTAGAACACCAAACCTCAAAGGAGTTCAAGTCTGACTGGAGCAGGTCTGAATTGTCATTAGAATCAATTGTTCTGTATATTTTCATATCATCTGCATAAATAAGCAAATGAGAGTGTTTAATGACGTGGGTAACATCATTAATTGCCAAAATAAACAGAAGTGGGCCCAGGTGGCTTCCTTGAGGAACACCCGATTCTGCAACAAATTCAGAAGACAACACGCCTCGGAACCGTATTTGATAAGATCGCTCCATCAAATACGATTTGATCCAGTTTACAAAATATTGTGGAAATCCCATTAATTTAAGTTTAAATAAAATTAGATTATGTGGTAATTTATCAAATGCTTTGCTAAAGTCAGTGTAAATACAATCGACTTGGCTACCAGAATCAATAGATTTTAAGCAGAATGTAGTGAAATCAAGGAGATTAGACACAGTGGATCTGCCAGTAACAAAACCATGCTGACGAGTTGTCATGACTTGTCCACAGTGAATTTTCACTCGATCGTACACTATTCGCTCAAAAAGTTTAGGAATCGAAGACAATTTAGCGATAGGCCTATAATTAGTGACGTCGTTCCTGCAACCTTTTTTTAAATAGGACTGATATAAGATTTTTTCCAAAAAAGAGGAAAATTACTTTCATTAATTGATTTATTAGAAAGTAACGAGAGAGGCTGACACAAAACGGAGCCGCATTGTTTTAACACTGCGGCAGGAGTTCCATCTGGTCCAGCGCTAAAATCCTCATCGATTGATTCAATATACTTAAAAATATCCTCTGAGGTAAAAGATATATGCCCCAAAGAAACTCTGGATGCGTTGTTCATATAATCAAAATACGCTAAATCAGGATTAAAAGAATCTAAACAGAATGATTCTTTAAAAAGATTGGCAAATAAGCCACAAATAATGGTGGAATCGTCAGTAAATCCATCCTGAAATTTGAAAGAAGAAGGAAATCCATCAGTCTTCTTCTTAACATTAATAAATCCCCAAAATTTTCTTGGATCAGACAAAATACTCAGCTTCATATTATCCAAATACTCATTATATAATGCAGCTGAGCAATTCTCAAATTCCAGAAACAAACGTTTGTATGTTTCTAGGTCAATTGAGTCAAAACTACAAACATATTTCTTCCATGCCCTATTCCTATTGTTGCGAAGAGTCTTTAAATCCTTTGTGTACCAAGGGTACGCAGAATTTTTCGCAAATTTGAGACTATATGGTACAGACTGAGAAAACACGGCAAAGAGCTCCGTTTAGAAATAATTTATTGAACTGTTAAGATTATTATTATTTATGTACTCTGTAATTATATTTAATTTACTATAAAGTAAATGATTCAACCCCAAAAAGTCAGCTTTTTTAAAATTGAATTCATAAACTGTGTCAACAGAGCTTGAATTTACCATATTCTCCCTATCGGATTTATACCAAATACTCAAAGGTGGATGGTAATTATCAATAGTAGTCAAAGCATGAAGTGCCTTATGAACAATGACATTGTTACTGTCTGTAGTTAAGACTAGGTCAAGCAGCCTTTCCAGACTATTATAAATACAACTAACTTGTTGTAAGTCAGAACATATTTGTCAACAAATATATGTTCTTGGCATGTCTTTGAATTAGATGCACAAAACTGTGTTTCATCGTCAGAAGAATGCCATTTTAAGTCAGGCAAATTAAAATCGCCCAACAATAAAATGTCGTCATTAACGTCAAGTAAATTTAATATAAATTCTATGCAATCCGCAAGGCTTGCATAGACCTCTACACTGCTCTTTGGAGGAACGTATGCATTAATAACATATACATTAGAATTGCAATGTACAACCTTAACGCATATAAGTTCGATATTAGCAGAGCAGGGAATATCAATAAAGGAACTAACACAGGAGTTCCTTACAGCTAATAGGACACCACCACCAACTGCAGAATTATTGTCAGCGTGTCTGTCCTTCCTATATACATGAAAACTATTGTCAAACAGTTCTAAGTCAGTAATTCCTCCGTTCAACCAAGTTTCAGTTAACGCGATAATGTCTTCAGAAAAATTCTGAGTTGACAAAAAAATGTCGTGCGTCTTTGAACGCAATCCCCTTATATTTTGATAGTAAAGGGAAAGCCTATTTAGTTTTTTTGGGTCTGACTGGTGATATTATTCGTACTTCTAGACCTGTGTTTAGGCTTAAACTCAGAAACAAAGATATTATCAGCCCACAGATTAGAGCTCAGAACAGCTGCAAACTCTTCAGCAGCTACTATGAGAATAAATGATGCGTGGGACGGTTTATTGCCAATTTTCTTGCATAAGCAGAAAGCAGCTTGACTTACTAATTGGTTGTGTTTAACAAACGTCAATACATTTTCACTTGTTGTGTCGGGCTGAAGACGTGAAATGAAAATTTTTTTTTTCTCGACAAAGCTCTTAAATTTAATGAACTATTGCGCTCATTAGTTATGTCATTTCTAGCCGGGGGAGAAACAGATGGAGAAGATGGAGTAATAACTATATTATCTATTCTCACTGGCGTAAACACTGGTTTAGCCGAGATCTGCTTCGTTTCTAAAGTGGCTGGAAGCGTCATGCGCCGCTTATTACTTTTATTTTTGGAATTATTTCTCTTTTTCTTCGAAATATTTAGGTCTTTTTTAGATAAAACTATTTGAGTCTCAGAAGAAGAGGCTGGAAGAGTCTGAGACAATGCGGTCGAAATATTTACCGATGAAGACTTTTCATCATAAATGCTAGTACTGGGTGAGGTGCTTACTTCATTAAAAAATGTAACAATTTCTTTAAAAAGCGTTAAGACTATCACCGAAAAGCTTAATTTTTGAGAAAAACTCATCTGGTGAAAGAACCCTACACGAAGCACAATACCAGCGAAGACCTGATCGTGGTGAGATTAAATCATCAAGACACGACTTAGAGATCCCAGCACATGATGTATGGAACAAACGCCCACATGGGCCAGAACAACTGAACATACGGTTCAGAATATTTTGACTTTTGCAAAGCTCGTCTAAAGAACAAGCAGCAAAATTTTCTACGGAAAAATATTCCATAGCGAATAAAAAAAGTTCAATAATTTTATGTGAGCAAAAATAATGTCCACTAAGTGCTAATGGGTTAATATAATATGTTGCAGTTTAAAAGCAACTGCAATAGTTCTCTGTGCTTAGTTTATGCAAATAAACAAACAACGCACAAAGAGGATCGCAAAAAAGAGAAAGAAAAAAGTATATAAGCAGCAGCTCAACTATCAAACTATAAACGACAATTAAAACAACACATGTATGTACTACAATAAAACATTAAAAAATTCAACCACACAGCATGAAAACACTATAGGTCACCTTAAAAACAATTTTCAATCACAAATAAATAAAAATACAGCACATACCGAAATTAAACAAACACTGGTATAACACAAATTACAATAAAAAAAACAACACAAGACAAACGACTGTCACCGGCCAAAAGACGAGATCAACTGAAAAACAGTATATAAAACAAACGTTTTCTTAGATACTACATCAGTTACTAGAAAAATTTTACGAATGAATTCGTTAAGATATCACAATAAAAATACTTTGTATATTGTACGAATATTTGTAGAATGTACGAATATTTTGTTTACTAATATCATTCGTAGAAATTTTACTAATAAATTTTTTGAGTGTATGAAATTTTTGTATGTTTTTCGAAAAAAAATTTTAGAGGAATTTTAGGGGGATTTGCAATCCAATCTGGGGGTAAATGGTAAAAGGTACTTGGCAACACTGCACAACCTTATAAATGAGACTTGATTCGTGAAGAAAAAAACTTGAGAGCTCGCTTATGTTAAATATTCAGAGTGATCAAAACTTTTTCTTTGCTCTTTCATGTGCTCCTCAAAAAAACTTAGTTGAACAACGCCTTCTCTTTGTTATTCATTTATTGTATATCGCATGCAATTTTTGCGTTGAGCCTTGATTGAGGAGTTTAAGGAAGAGTGAATATTTTATCCGCATACGCTCTGAATATTTTAAAATGATAAACTCATAGACAGTGTTGCCAGGTGCCTTTCATCATATACCCCTAGATTGGATTTCAAATTCCCTTAAAATTTTTTTTCAAATAACATACAAAAATTTTATAGGGGGCAACTGAAAAGTAGTGCAACTGCAATGTAAGCCTATGTATTTAAAGTGCTGAGCTGTTGAACGTCTTTTACAAGGGCAGGAAGTTGCTTCATAATTCTCAATTATCCAGTGTGAAATTGACCTAAAAATTACGTCTTACTTTTGAAAGGAGGCTGCGTCACCCACTTTTCGATATATTTTTGGGCATATCTTTTTTGTCCATAGTTTTTTCCATACTTGCTTTGTTTTTGTTTTTACACACAGTTAAAAATTTTTAAGTTCTTTTACATTCAAGCTTTGGTGTTAAATTAATTTTTAATCCAAAACGTACTACTTTTTAATCCAAACATAATTGAGCTGGATCTGAAACCCACGTTCCTAAAACAAAGTCAAAGGTCCCCGGTTCAAATCCGAGTTTGGGCATGGTTCTTTTTGCCCTCTTTGTTTTTTACTACAATTAAGAATTATTGAAACAAGAAATCCTCACCTAAGTTGTGGAAAATGGGGAATTAAAGGACAGGAGCAATTGAGGGCTAAAAATGCTTGTCGAGGTTAAGCATTTCAATTTGTCTTTCTCGTTTGTACCGCCTCATCGATAATGCACGTATGGTTCCAATCAATTCTTTTTCTAATAATCTATCCCTTTCCTTTCAGGTGAAAGACCAAACGTTGTTTGCATAAGGCGCATACCTTGGTTCTTTCATGTTTTTTTTTAAAAATAAGAGTTAAATAAATATCCTGTATTTTTGCAATGATTTCTCTTGTCGATGTACTTTTTCAACGTCATTGACGTGGATCGTCTTCAAGAATTGCACGATCAAGTTTAAACTCAGCAACTCAGTTGTACACTGTTACAAGGGAAGGCGTAGAGTCATTATACACTTCAAATGATTGTTCATGAATTTCTTTTTGTTGTATTTTGTTGTTTTAAAAATAAAAATTCCATCACTGCACGATACTTGATTTTTTTTCCATATTTAAAAAAAAACACTGTTACACGTCTACTTTGAACAGTTTTAAGTATAATACTGTGTTGTCAGATCTACATGACACTTAACACCTATTCATAAGAAAGTAGTACAATATTTAGAAAAATAAAATGGCGGACGTACTACCGCCATATGCTATTCTAGAAACTAATTGAACAACTTGATAGTTGTCTTATCACTCTTAAAGTTAGTTAATTCCTAAATTAAGAGTGAACTTAAAGAGTATATAAAATATTGCTCAAATGTTTTAAACGCTGTTTTTAAACGCCAACAAACGGTTATTTATTTTTCTTTACCAAAATCCGTTGATGGAAATCTGTAACTTAAAAAAAGTTGAAAATTGTCGCACAGTGTTATTGATCACCAACTCTAGGCAATAGTTAAGGATTCTAGCTTTTGTTTCTAATGCACAAGCATATGTATTTGTGTGCTCTACATTATTAACTGTTAATGTAACTGTAAAAAACCATAAAACAAAACAGTTTTTCTTCTTCTATTCACATACGTGCCACTTTCCATAAATATTTGCGAAGACAGATGCGATGATAACACAAAAACTAGGGAAAAAAAACATGCATTTTTTATAAAATGTGTAAAACGGACACATGCTCAGCTACGTACACTATCACATAGTAGAAGTAGGTATTTTTCTACGATGAGCAATTTTTTAACAATGTTTTCTTTTTTTTTTCTTGTTTTTACTCATTGGCTGTGGTAATAAAACTTTGTTGGTTCGGAGTGTGCCATTTTTTGCAATATTAACTTGGATTATTTATTAACCACGTACAATGTTAAGTCCAAATAAACACACGCACACACGCTCCCATAAACACACATGTATACACACATGAGAATAAACAAAAAAATTGGGTGCCTTGGAAAGGAGGTGCATAAAGTCGATGTTTGGTGTTGATTCTAGGGCAAAGCATGACTTTATTTTTTTACTTCATTTGGCATGAGATGGAAGGCATTAAGTCATCAATAATGTTGGTTGAACTCGGACACACAGCTTAACAGAGAAAGAAAGCTTTAAAGTTACGCACAGTGAAAGGAATAAATATAGTGCAGCTTGTTGTGAAACGTGCTCTGTATGGCTCTCGTAAGCTATTATTTGGATTTAATGTGAATTCATTCCAGGCACTGTGCTTAAATTTTATCCTGATTTCTCACGTTTTTCTTAGTCATGAAATATTGATGAGTCAAGTCTAACAACTTGCCAGATAGGAAACACATATTTTGGTATTCATTTCAAGATGATAAAAAGAAAAGATCTCTTTAAAGTGTATCTATAAAGCACGAAACAGGAGCAGCATACCTTTTTGCCAAGTAATTTTATTTCAAGAAATGCATTTGAGCAGCTGTTATTCATACTACGACGTGAAAAAGTTTGAAAAACCGCAGCATTAGTTCGAATGTATTGCTAAGGCTTGCTTTCTTTTTTTTGGTATAGTTGTTCCAGAAACAACAGAACAGTAGGACGAAAAGAACATAATATAGCTGAGCAAAAACTGAAGGACGAAGATGTGGTCGACTTCCTTACGGGAAACTTGCAGCTGTGAAGTCAAAGTTGGATAAGTTTGTTATAGTTATTTTTGCTTATACTATTTTGTTGTTTCATCTTATTTCAAGATATTTTAATTTTTTGTTGCCTACTTCCAGGCATTTGTGTTTATTTACTATTGTTAACTCTCACCCCTTTTTTTATAATATAACTGCATTATTCTGTATCACGAAGAAGCACACCAATGCACAGTGATTCATGTAGAAAATGTTAGCTGGACAAAATAATTTTCATGAATTTTTTCATTGTTACATGGATAACGATTATTTTAATGTTTAAATAATTTAGTTTCATGTACATCGTAAGCTTAGATACCTCTCACACTTAATGTGTGCTTTGTGCTCACAAGGAATAATGACTAAACTCAAAATATCGTAAAAAAGCGATATGGAATTTACTTTATTGTCAATTTTTAGAAGTATGCAGATATCTATTTTTTGCCCAGAATTGATCATTACTTATGGGTGCATGTATTTTGTTTATAACGGTTCATATATTTAAAAAAATGGGTCGTAGTTCGTGGAGTAAATATATCGTTTTTTACGATACTTTGAATTTAATCGTTATTCCTTGTGACCACAGATATGTGCCTACCGTGCTTGAGAATATGTTTTCTAAAAAGTTTATTATTTATACTAAAAAATTTATTTGCATTCTAATTTTACATCATCATTGTAAGTAAAACAAATGTTTGCCTTTTTTAACATATAGTTTTTATATATTAAAATGGCGCTGAAGTTGGTGTGCTTTAAAAAAGTTTAAAATCCACATCATAATGTATTCGAAAATGGACTCTTCAATGCACTTTTTTTACCAAAATTGAATAAAAATATGGAAAATTATGAAGCGTTGAAAAAAAGTCGAAAAATGTACATTATTTTTGACCATATTGTTGCGTGTAAAAACTAGAAAAATTTTACAAAGACGCTCATTTTGGTAAAAGATTTGAAGAATTACATTATAAATAGATGAAAAACAAATAACTTCAAATTGGTCGATTATTTTGTTTGCAGTAGTATGGCCCGTTTTGAAAACGTATGTTTCGAGATATATGCAATTGAAGATACTCCGTTTAGTACCTGGTTTTAAGCGCCGAACGGCTGAATCTGTTTTATAAGCGAGATTGATTTGATATTTTTTTACATATTTTGAATAGTTTTACAACATGAATCAATTAAAAAAAATTTTATTTTCAAAAAATTTTATAATAATAATATAATAATTTACAATATAAAATATTGTTACACGAAGTGTTAACAAAAATAAAAATAAAACTAATTCAGTAAAAATTTATTTTGTTTTTGTATAATGCTTTACAAAATTAAAATAAAGCTCATAATATAACAACAAAAACTATATCAAACAATACAGATTACTCTTTTCTTCAAAAGTTCCGAATATTTTTCTATCAAACGTTCCTTCTTGTTCCCACAAGCTTGCTACTTTATAAATATTTTGCTAGAAAAACTTGTGAGTTTATTTTTTATTGATTTTAAAGACTCCTTGTCAGCATCGACAAGATAAAATTTTGATTCAACTTACTTAAATAGATTTAAATAAATAAATCTTTCGTTCTTCGAAAATTTGCACAAAATGTCATACAAGATTTCTCTATAAGAAAGAGGTAAATTAAATAGAAGAGAGCGTGTAATACCCCAAATCATTTTAAAATAGTGAATATACACATATTCAATATATACTGAAAAATCAGCCCGGTGTAGAGCGGTGTCAAATAAGTCCCACCTTCTAGTAGTTTAAAAATAAAAATAAATAATTGCACGGCGTATCACAACGATTTCTGAATAAGCCTTTAGCAGGGCCGAAATTGCAATAAAATCAGCTAGTGATTTTTTACTTTTCATATTGATAAAATGTTGTTGTTGTTGTTGTTGTTTCTTTGGAAAGATTCGTTAGAACAATTAATTGTTCTAACTTTGACCTAAAGCTCAATAAACGATTTTAAACAATCAAACAACTATTAAAACCAAATATGATTTAAACTATCAAACATTTAGAATTTGTATTTAAATCATATAAAATCAACATAATAAAAATAAATACAAATCACGTAGAAATAGCAGTACTGACCGTTTTGAAAATTTCCAAAATATGTATCTATTTTCACACTTGTTTTTAACAAGATTATTTAAATCATACCTTAAACTTGAAATTCCATTGCAAAATTAAAAAAAAAGTGTTGTAGAACAATGCACTTGTGTCTTAAAAACTGCATTAATTTTAACTGATAATCAATATAAAATTATTAAAATTAAATACCTGTTTTACACTATTCATTACTTATTACTCAATATATGTCTTCAAGTGTACATATGTACATGTCACCATCTCTTTAAGATCACCCATCAACTTGTACAGTTATTTTCTCAAAGTGAGAAAATCAATTTTGTTCAGCTAGCATGCTCTACACGATTCACTGTGCAACGATGAGAAAGACACGAGAAGCAAAACTTTCTACCATACAAAATTATATTGCTTCTCGTGTCTTACTTATCGTTAATGTACTTATTCATTATACAAAATAAAGCAGTCAATTTTATTTCTTATTATATTTTCGTTTTTTGCCAATTTTAGGCATATTGAGTAGGGTATGAAATTGGCCGCAGGAATTTGTTATAGTTCAGGTTGTTGGAGTTATCTATTGCAGATGAAGATATTGTTTTTGACATAGTTGTTGTTAATTTTTTTGTTGAATTAGTCGACTTGTTTTTACTTTGAGCTTTAAACAACTAACTAGGAAAGGATCGGAGATGTCACTCTCCGTTTTAAATAATTTTCGAATAAGTTTACAAATAGCGTTTCAAATTTAGCGGAAATATAGTTAAAATTGGCAGAAAACGAAAATATAAAAAGAAATAAAGAAGAATACAGAGTTATCAAAAACATAGAGGGAGAGGGAACAGTAGAAAAATAAACACAAATGCCTAGAAGTAGGCAACAAAAAATCAAAATAAATACAAGACGTTGATCGATGGACAAATTTTGATTTACCGCCGCATTTTGTATCTCGAAAACGCATCCCAACGACAAGCAAGACACGAGAAGCAATATAATATACATATAATATCGTATAGAAGAAAGTATTACTTCTCGTGTCCTGCTTGCCATTGGAGTGCGTTTTCGTGATACATAATAAAGCGGTTAATATATAATTTACTGAAGGTACCTCATTTTGACAAAAATCCTATTTTTTTTCTTTGAATTATTTTATTGCACATTAGAAGGCGTGGAAGGTATAAAAAGTATTTACTGAGGCATCAAGTCCTGAGCCGATTTAACCATTTCCTTTTGTCTGTTGGTCTATCTAATGAGGTTAAAACTATCATCCCAAAACATGGAGGATAATTTGTACTGCTCTTCTGGCTGCTTAAAAATCTTGTACTACGTTTTTCCCTCAATTAAGTCTAAACTCATTGTTTCCTATCAATGTTTTACTATGTGTCCTTTCTTTTTTCTACTATTATGCTTATTTTACTTTTTGCTCTTATTTTGCTCATGCATGCTTTTATATTCCTTTTGTTTATGTCTTTACTGTTCATTGAAACTTGGTCAACCATCTCATTACTGTCCTTTTCGCAAAACCTTTTTTGCCCAGCCTAAAATCATGCAATTACTCTACCCCATTCCTTCTTTCCCATCACTTACCAACTTCTATTGGCAACGCCTTAATTAATCCTGCATAATAAGTGTTCGAAACAAATCACTTCTATGGCTTGTTAACGTCCCACCATCATACTACCCCTTCCTGTCATCTTTAATTATGACCCGGCCGTGGACATCCTGGCTAGCTTGTTATTCTATCGTCAACATGTCAATGTTGTTAACTTAATTGCAAAGAAATGTGTTTTTTAATTTTATACCAGTGACAGTACCAGTTTATTGTGTGCCTACTAGACAACAGCTGCGATGGCGGAGAGTTGAATCAGGTTGCTTAATGAAGTTGTAGGAAATGTTATTGATATGCCCTCGACCAATGAAACGATGTATGAATGAATAAATGATTGAATGCGAAATGAGCATTGATCAAAAAGAATAATAAAAGACTGGTCAAGCATATGTGTCGTTCGAGAATAGAAAATGCACATCAAAGTAACGAATAATAACTGAAACCAGTAAGACATCGAAAACCAATTTCTTTTATTTGACCTCCAAATGCAAAAAACTGTGGAAGAAACTTGAATGGAAATTCCAATGTAAAAAAGGTCAGTTCTAAGAATCACTAAGATTGAAGATGAATAAGAACTTATAAAGCAAATTATTTTCAGTCAGAAAAAATTTATTTTTAAATACCAACACTCAAGCTAATAACCGTGTTGGTCAATAAGATTTCACAAAATATAAAAATCAGTACTCGAATATTCAAGACATTATTTTTTTCTAATTTTGACCACAGGTTTTTGGATAGGTTAAGTTAGTTTAAGAGGGAGACCCAGAAGCGTATTGGTTCATTGTGATTCCCTATGTTAGTGGGCCTATTGGGACAAAGAACGACAACGAACGAAAGAAGTAGAGCTTGGTTGGTAAAGTAGCCAGTTCTCCATATGAATCGTAAAAAGTCCATCCGTGGGACATTCACAAGCTTCTGCAGTTCTCCGTAAAGTATTTTTCCAGTATGGCGAAGTCGACGATGTTGGAGATTAGGACAATCGCATAAAAGATGTTTGATTGTTTTTTCTACCTGTAGTATCTCGTAAGAGCCCCCGCAGGAATGCTTGTTTCATTTTTGCTCATTGAGAGTAGGGTTTTGGTCATATGGGTTTTTGCAGAGCCTCGACCAAAGGCATCTAGAAATAATACAATGATCGAGAAATACATAAGTCGTCTCAGTTAGACCTTAGACCAAGAGATGTTTGTATTATTCCTAGCTTTATCATCAATTCCTTTTTTTTTTTTTGCCTTCCGCGATGGGAATCATGACTTTCATGAAGACAGTGTTTTTATCCCGTGCAGAGCAATATCTTGACAGTTTATCTGCCATCTCGTTTCCCCTTTATATGACAATGACCAGGTTTTTGGATAGTACAAGTGTTATTTCGTTATAAATTTTGGCTTACAACCACCCTGAGTGCCAATAGATTTGGAAAATTTTAGTATGTTCGACAACAAATGAAAATTTTGTTTGCCTTTTGTTTAAAAGTGCACCAGTAAATTTCTTTGAATCGATTTTTTAGTTGTCTTTTAAAATATATAAGAGTTTTTTTTCTTTAAATTCAAGTTGCTTACTCGTTCCATTGGCTCTTGTTTAAAGAGAAAAAACACATGAAACATGCAGACAATGATCAGGTGAAAAGATCGTGAAGATAATTTATATCGTATAGGAACAATAAAAGAACGACGAAGTGATGGATCAAAATTGAGACTGAAAGATACTAGAAGCTTTTTGAAGTGAAACTTCTAAGGCGGAAATTCGATATTAAGAGTGAAATTTCAAGAACGCGTCATGTTTGGGGAGAGAGAAAAGAAAGACATAGTGTAGAGATTGAGAGAAAGAGAAGGAATTGGATATATTTATATGGGTATGTATTAGGGCGGGTCAAATTCTGGCTCAGCGAAATTCGTAAATTACATGTAATTTCAAGACTTTTTCTCCACTACAGCATATACAAATTCTGAAAAAAAGCTGTGCGGACTTTCGTAAATAGATTCATACACATACATTCATACATTCATATTTTATAATTGAGAACAAAATCTATTTACGAAAGTCCGCACAGCTTTTTTTCAGAATTTGTATATGCTGTAGTGGAGAAAAAATCTTGAAATTACATGTATTTTACGAATTTCGCTGAGCCAGACCACCAAAAAATTCGTCCATACAAATTGACCCGCCCTAGTATGTATATATATCACATATACTAACCCTAAAACCACTAAACCAATTTTGATTTTTCAGGGAAACTGAAGTAATATCTTGAGTGTTTCTGCGAAATTTGGTTTCGATTGCAAAGAGGGGCGTGATTTAATTTTTTAAAATGATCAAAGAACCAAGGCTTTCTCCTTATACAAACAACGTTTAGTCTTTAACCTGAAAGGAAAGGGATAGATTATTAGAGGAAGAATTGATTGGAACCATACGTGAATTATCAATTAGGCGGAACAAACGTGCAAGACAATTTGAATTGCTTATAACCAAGGCTAGTGTTATGCCTTAACATTGGCAAGCATTTCCAACTTTAAGTTGTTCGTGTCCTTTAATTCCACATTTTCAACAATTTAGTTGTGGCTTTTTTCTTTCAAAAATTATTAAATGTAGTAAAGAACAAAGAAAGCGAAAAGAACGATGCTGAAATCCGTATTCGAACCGGGAACCTCTGAGTGATAGTCTAGCTCTTCACTAGACTACAAAGTCCGACAAGTAGCTCCAAACATAAAAAAAATCCTTCTTTTCAAAATCGAAATGAATTGTGCAAATAAAACAACTACGGTTAATTATTTTTCAATATTTTTTTTATCACTTTCAAAATAATCACCATCGTAGGCGATACTCATATGCCACCGGTAAGCCGATTTCGGAATGGACTTTAGCCCCCATTGCGATTTCCCTTTGATAACTGTAATTGTCACAAAATGTTTTCCACGAATCGAAAATGTGTGTTTGGGGAATAGGAAAAAGTCAAACGAGGCCAAATCTGGCAAATATATTGCTTGTTGAACGATATTAACATTTCTATTTGGTAAAATAATCGCGTACAATGCATGACAGTAGGTATCTCGAGGTCAGTTTTGATATAGATGTTGGTTGGTTTTTTTCAAGCATTTTTTTCCAACCCACTCTAATATATGTACATTGTACAAGTACCCTTATGACCCCGGCTGAAAACGACTATTTTTTAAAAGCTACTTTGCGAGAAGAAGGAGATAAATCTTTCAATCAAAGTATATTTTTTTTTAAACAAGTATAGATTATTTCAATGTCTCAGGGCATTCCCTTATGACGTGTCGGGTATGACGATCCCGCGGATCCTGAGTCATTGCTTTTGTCTTTAATTCTATGAAAAATGTAATGTAATAAAAAATTAATTATAATTTATAAAGTAATGATTAAGAATCAACTATATTTGTACTACTTAAAAGAGAAATCTTATTGTACAATGATTTATGAGTTTCAAATAAATAAATAAATAAATAAATAAATAAATGTTTCTGAGTAACAGCAAAACATTATGTTTCATACAAGTTGGAGCGTTACTAATTTGGTTGTCATATTAAGCATTTAGTTAATTTAATATTGTTTTCATTAAATGTATTTTTTGAAAAAAATTTAATATCTTTTATCTCTTAATGTATGTATATTTCCCAACTAGAACTGATGGTCCATATTTGGGTTGCAGCGACGTCGTAGCGTTTATTTTTGTGTCAAAATTGACGTGATGTTACGTATTGGTTACGTTACAGAGACCACTATGATTCGAAAGTGGTGCAACACAATGCCGACATTGTGTTAGTGAAAATTACTTTGAAGTGACTTATCCGATTTTAGTATAAATTCATTACAGAGTTGCCAATTTTGTTTACAGCCATAAATATAATTATTTTATAATAATAATTTATATAATATATAGGAGTACAACATAATCTTAAGTGTTTTGGATATTATTTGGAGCTAAATGTAGATGAGAAAGAATATTTTCGGTAAAATAACAGCCAAAACTTCTTAAAAATTGAAGCACAAGCTACATTCAGAAAATATTATAATAACTTCATATATTAATAAAAAATGTTCTTAAAAGTTCTGTGGAAAAAATGTTGTACACAAATTTCAGTAATAGATTTTAATGTAAGCAATCAATAAAACATAGTTAAAAAGCTTAACAATCTATAGTAATAAAACTCATTTTCTGTTTGTTTGTTTTTTTGTTTGGCCTTTATACAAATCTAAACGGCTCAACGGATTTTGCTCAAACTAGGTACACATATTAAGCTTATCCCAACTTAAAATGTTACATACTTAGTTTTTGCCACGCCCCCTCTGAAATTTTTCAACTAACGGTAATTTTGTTATTATAAAACTTTTTAGTATCGGAGATTTTTGTATATATAATTTTAAAAATGTTTTGTTATTTTGACATCAAAAACACTCACATATCTTCAAAATTGGAGAAATTATCAGTACAACGACTTTTTCATAAAACATCGTTACCTAAGAATGAGAAAAAAACGACATGAAAATCAAAATTTGGTCTTTCAATGCAAATATCTCCGCTGTCCATTAATACATTTCATTCAAATTTTTTTTGTTCAAAAGTTCAATAAAATCACTTCAAAAAAATAGGCTGAACTGTACCGTTTAGTCAGTGTATATATGTTTTATGAGTATGCCAAAAAAGGTCCAAAATATTGACTTTTTACTCAAAAAATGACTCAAAAATTGTTGTTGTTGTAAAAATGAAATCAATTATAAACAGCAAATCGGACTACCTTTCATATGACAAAGCATTTATTTGCAAAAATTCTTCCAGCTAAGCGCAAAAATTATTTTACTGTTTTTGTCATCAAGCCCCTTTGATTTTTTTCGCAAAATTTATTTTTTCCAAAATGTTGTTTTTATATTTTTTACAAAAAAGTCAAGTCTAAAAAAAAATTTATGTGAAAAAATTACCCCAATATCTCTTTCCAATCAAAAGTTATGGCTAAAAATCTATTTTTTCATACCAGACTATTAATAAAACTTAGTTTTGTGTTAGAATTCTCTATACAGTTTGAACGTCCCCATTTATCTCTAAGAATGCAGTTGTGTGTCTGAAGTAATTATGATTATTTTGGATTATATAAAATCTTCTTTATAGTGGATCTACTTATTTTTTGCCTCCCCGCCCCCTGCCCCCCCTGCCCCCCTCCTGTTAAATTTGTTTTGTTGTGTTGGCTCTATTTTTTCCCACTATTGTGTCACCGTTGTCACTTAGTTCTTTATCAATGGTACTTTAAATGTTGTATATATATCACAATTTTATCGAAAAAATGACTGTGAATAAGAATGCTGTTAAAGTTAATATTTTCATGTAATCAGTTTTAGCTATGTGGCGATATAATAAAACAGATGCGCATCTGGTCAGCACAATTATTTCATTAGTTTTGATCTGTGCGTTAAATTCACAGATAGATGGCGCCACCTTTGTAAGATGTGTGGGTACAGACTATACTTACACCTTGCGGTGAAAAGCTGAATACTGTTTTTTCAAAAGTTTCTTCAAATTTAACCCCACACGTTTGGGATTACAGACAGGTGGCGCTATTTTTTGCTTACAGAAAATGCAGCCAGCAGATAAGTTTTGCGAAATATTTTGCGAAAATGCTATTGCTACCAAACTTTTAAAAAGTAAAATAATGCAGTACTGCCAGTTTTTTCAGTCGCAGCGGCATCTAGCGTCATTAACACTTAAAAACATAGAATTGTATTAATTTAAATGTCTAGCTCACTTGCTGGACTTTTTGTTGTTTTTGATTTACTTGCAAATGCGATTATATAATCCTGATCTCCAATGAAAAAACTCAGCTAATAGAAATTTTAGTAGATACAATCATTTTTAGCACAACGAATTTTCATAAAACATTGATAGCTAATAATGAGAAAAAAATTATATGAAAATCAAAGTTTTTACTTTTAATGCCAATAACTCCGCTGTTTTTAATATATTTCATTAAAATTTTTTTTGTTAAAAAGTTCAATATGTTTTTTAATATTAATCTTTGTTTAGACGTTAAAATGTCCATATCTCAAGGACGCATTGAGTCCCACCATAATTTTTATTTTGTTGAAAAGGTTATTGTGCTTGCTTTAAGATTAAGTAAATATAAAAATTCTTTTTAATTTTTAAAATGTGTTTTTCGTACCCCTTTGAATTTAATTAGCTCACTGCAAGAGATGGAACCACCAACTACAAAAATTTTCCTAAACTTTTTTGGATTAATGTTCGTTCAATTACCTTTCTAACGATAAAGATAAATAAAATTAAATAAAATAAAATTCAAATAAAATTCAACATGTTTTTCAATATTCCCGATTTTAAAAAACATTTAATCGAGAAGTGTATGTTAAAATGTTTATATAAGTGACTCTCGAGTAACACCGGGTATATCAGCTAGTACAATATAAAAGCATTTTCATGTTCATTGTTAGAAAAATATAATAATATTTTGCGTCCACCATTTTAAATAGAAAGAGCCTACACTTGGGTCGCAATTAGCTAATTGTTACAAAATGGTTACATATTAAGTTATTATTTCATAGTTGAGTGATGCATATTTTAAAGGTAAAACTTGATAAATCGTTACAACATTCTGTGACCTAGTGGTAAAGTAGTATTAAATAGGAAAGTCACATTGAAGGCATGGTTACAATATAGGAATTGTGCCAATATAGTAAAAATAACGTAATTGTGTGACATTTCATTTCTAAATCGAAAATAAAACTAAGTAGGAACCCAGCAGCGGATTTGCCAGTGGCTACCATAGAACTAATACAGAATAAATTACCAGGTAAGGAAGCATTACTTTTTTCAAAAAGTAATGCGTCTGCATATAGCAGAAGTAATTAACTCATACCTCATTACCTGTAATGTAGCATACAAGGAAAAGTAATGCAGTGATTTTTATAACTTAATACAAGTAGTATGTTACTCCATAACTTCTAGGTAATGCTGAAGGGAGGCGATCACTTACCTCCTGTCTCATTCAATATTATATGTAAGGCCTTTTATGCATAGTAAGGTAATATAGTCGGAAGTAGTGGTCATTACAAGGTAATTGATGCTTCATATATTCGGAATATACTCCATCCGCTACTGGGAATTTTTAAAAACTTTTCCCACAAAATATTTTCCAAATCAGTATCGCTGCAATGTCGTCGTGTAAAAAATGTGTCCTAAGTAACCTGTGGTCGCAAAATTCTACTTGGGTTATTTACAGATAAATAAAAGTATCATATAAATTAAAAAAAAACATAAAAAAAACTTTAAAGTTCTAAGATATGAAGCGTATACCCATGCATTGTAATGCAAGATTTCATTCAATGTTCTTGATTTCTTTCTATAATTGAAATCATTGGAATGCAACTACCTCACCCATCCCTTGGGCACTAGCATGCCTCACCCATGCCACAATTGTTCAGTACAACCTTCACTCATTCCACTCAAGTAAAGAACAATAGGGGTATTCACTATGTCTAGGATATGCCCGTTGCACGGTGTAAGAATAGGAAATATACAATCCGTGCACCTCCACAACAACAAAATACAAGTAAAAAAATCGTGCAATATTTCCTGTATATGCTACACTGAAACCCATGTGTACGGCGATGCTATCAAGAAGAGTTTATGAAATGTAACCCTGTGCTTATAATGAGAGAGAAGAGAATGAGAGAGCAGCCAAAAAAAGGTGGAATGAGCGTGAAGTGCAGCTCACTATAGAGATTTTTGAGCTGTTCATTTTACTATGCTAAGCTTGTAATGCTACAATAGAGCGCTCTCGATCCATTCGATATTTTAGCATAGGATTGTTACAATCCGTGCTATCAAGCAATTATGCTAGACATAGAGAATACCCCCAATATGTAGTGGGTTCTGCTGAGTGCGATCCATGGAAGATGCGAGAACAGTGAGAACTAAGAATTCGCTATTCTCATTCTCAACGAACTTCATTCCTCTTTTTCATTAACTCATTGCGTATCATCGCGAAAGAATTGAATGACGCTTTGACGCAAATTTCAAAGAGTGTCTTTTGGGTAGTTTTTTATGCATTTATGCACAGTAAAAAATTTGAGGGTACATTTTATCTTTCTTATAACATTTGTGTGGTATAAACTTTTTTTATTCCAAATTATTTATAAATTTTATACCACTCAATATTATAAAAATAATAAAACAAAGATAATTTAAAAATTATATATGGATATCATGTGTAAATCAAAATATATTCTGGTTCGAAAGTAAAATTTCACCGAAATCGGAAAATTTTAAAATATAGTTATTTCGATTGGTCTGACGAGAAAAATGGTCTGGAGAAATTTATAAGATTTGATGGTATAACTTTTAAAACATTTTTGGTTTGGATTTACATGTATACGAAATAGTATAAAATTAATGCTCATATTTTTTACTGTGTGCCAACCCAGTGGTAAATTGACACATGACGTAACCAATTATTTCTTATATATAATGTAGCTGCGGGGCCTCCGAAGTCTGTTTACAATTCTCAATTACATTTGTTTGGACATGGCCGCTAATACACTGATGACATCTACCTAAAGCAGTAAGCGACAATGTGAGTAGGTATGTACAAGATAGGAGAAAACAAAAAAATGACGCACAAAATTGAAGAGAACACAAATAAATTTAGCGACAATTCTACGAGAAACACAGAAAAGAAGCAAACAAAAGCAAATGACGCCACAAATTATTTCTACAATAATTTTTACAATTCAATGAACGAAGTTTTTACCTTTTATCGAGCATTTCAGAGTTAATGTTTAATAATATCTTAATTTATATATAAAAATTTGTTCTGGTTTAAACATAAAGATTAATAGTTTTCGCAAGCTAACTTTGCTGCAAAACTTCCTGTTAGAAAGCACGATGTTGCTACACAGACAAATAATGTCAAACTGTTGTTTTGACAATGAAAAGAAAATTATGTGAGCACCAACAAGATTTCGTTTCCGCTTACAGTTCTGCATTACAATTTCATCACCGACAAATTTTTACAAGCGGGAAGCTACGTGATTCCGCAATAGAAACAATGAGATATACTGTAGCAGAGGAAAAGAGAAATAAAGCTGTATGCTGCTTGTATGTCTAACAATTCAATGAAGCAATGATTTTTATGTATGGTTTTTTTGACTATTTTATAAATTTAAATTTTAATACCTTTCAAGAGTGGTTTTAAAAAATAAAGGATGCAAGATTTTAAGTTAAATATGTAGCTTTATATTAGTGAAAAAAAATTACTAAAATCGGTTCAGTAGTTTTTAAGTTTTGCGTCGTCGCAGATACGTGAGAAGCCTTTTTATAATAGTAGAGATGTATATGTGTATATCACGTAAAGACTCCGAAATCGTTTAACTAGTTTTTATTAAATTTTCAGGGAAACGGAAGCATAGGCTAGAGAGTGTTTCTGTGAAGTCTGAGGCTGATTGTAAAAAGGGGCATGGTACCTTAAATTCACCCCAAATGTTTGATATCAAATAGCTTGGGAATTAAATTCCGCACTGGGAATTAAATTTAGCACCTAATTCCGAATTAGGTTTCATGAAACTCTAGGAAGTTATTAAACACGTATGAAAGATAGTTTTTGCATTAGACAAGGGGACGTGGCGACTACCATACAACCCAAATTTGCGATATCGAAAAGTTTTGAAGTAATACGTCACATAGCTTCGGAATTCCGTATTCGACCTCAATTTATGCATACAGTTTCACTGATAACATTTTATGGGTAAAGAGGCGTTGAGCAAGGGGCGTGGTACCTCCCATACGACTCAAATTTTCGATATCGAATAGGTCGCACAGCCTCGAAATTCCGTATTCGACCTCAATTTATACATGCAGTCTGTTTCACTGATTACTTTTTATGAGCGTTGGGAAAAGGCGCGTGGCATCAACGCTCTGGATTTCAGATAGTGCTAAATAAACCCTTTAATTTCATGCAAAAATAATGCATTTCTTTTTACTACACCTGTGTAGGAAATATGTTTAATTACTGTGTTCTGTGCGATTGAAGAATGTTGAATGGAAAATGGAGATGGAATAATGTTCTGTGCGGATAAGGAAAGACATCAGCCAGAAACAGCTGACTTTGGCATAGGATCATTAGTGACGTAGGCCAAACATGTTCGTGTGTTAATCTTTTTTCTGTAATTCTTGATATATATAAACCCATATAGACGAGCAAATACTGATTGCAAAATTTTGAGTGTTTTTTTCTGAACTAAGTCTAGTTAAATTGTCATTATCAGTTTTCCAACTGTTTTTTTATTGAAACATATCATCATCAAAATTGAACAAGTTTTTCCTAACACTGAAATGCCGCTTAAAATTTATAGCTGACCGCAAACAACCAGGTAATTGGTACAAATTAAACTGATCTAAAGGAGAGTCCTTAGCATTCAGTAGCAGCAACAACAAAAACAACAAATCATTTTGCAACTCTTCATTAATGAAGTTCATTGCAATTGTTCGGCGAATTGAATCGTTTTTCACAATGATTGACAAATCATGGTTACGGAATTCGACACTGATGTCCGACAGACTGCAGCACATGTTTTTAAAACGGCCTTTTTTGCTGGACTGAGATGATTCTGATATGAGGCGCAACCACAGAGTTCCACTTCTTTCGACTTTGTTGCTGCTGTTGCTGCTGCTCGAACGAGCTAAAAGTAATTAAAATTTAATCATTCTGCATTAGGTTGAAAACGCTGCCGAAGCTGTCATCCTTGGACTGGTTCACAGACCCCTCGATCAGCTCGTGAGTCATGTTGGTTGATAACTGTGGCCGCTTTTGTCTCAATGTTGGTAAAGGATTTGTAACCACGGCAGCCAGGCAGCAGACTAAATCTGACTGTGTAGATTTCGTTGCATATCATGAGGCGCTGTGCTGCGCTCGCTCTATCTACGGTAGTTATTTTTATTAATATGTCTGTAAGTAGTGCATGAGTGTGAGTGAGTGTGGAATGGGAATATGCATAAGTCCGTGTGTATATGTATGACTGTGTGGAGTGTGCATATGTTTGTTAAATGTTGCCAAGGATTTTAATCTATTTTGTTGTAAGTTGTTGGCCATGGCTTATATTTGTTGATTTAAACTCTTTTTTGTTGCTCTTGTTTTTTGGCTGAATTGCGGCTGAAGTAGCTAGAAATGAAATGTATGGCATTGCAAGCAGGCCGAGAAGAGTAGAGAAGGAAGGAAAGGAATGAAAATAGATATATAGAAAAGTTTAACTAATTGCAGCAAAATTCAACACTATGAAAGTCAACGCTTAACCTTGCTTCTAACTGGGCGGAAGCATGGGTTGTATAAAATACTTTGTTAACTTTTAAAAAGAAAAACTTTTGCAACTACTTGGTGGGAGGGGGGACTGGAAACCTCCTTGCAAGCAATGCAATCTAAAAACCTCTTATAACTTGAAGCAGCTGAAAGCTGAAGCGTTGTTTTAAATAAACTTTTAAATAATTCTAGCTTGACTTTAATTGCATTCTTGTGCTAACATTCCACAAACTTGACTAAGCTACATGTTGGCCAAGTTAGTTTAATAAAAATAATGCAAAATTTTCAAAGAAACATTTAAGAAATTCTTAAACATTTCTTTAAGTTTCTTTTAAGGCAACTTTAGCATCACAGCTTCAAATAGCTTTTGAGCAAGATTTTAAGTCTCATTACATTAAATATTTATGTATTCTTAATGAAAAAAAAAAAATACTCTGCGCAACAGTAAAACAAATGCTGTCATCAAAGCTAACTGAAGTGCGCCAAAGGCAACGGAAGTTGTTTTGGGAAAAAATTCCCACAGGAAATTCCACAGAAGGAAAAATATTATGAAAATACTTTTCATCGTTCACACACCAATGCTTAGCCCTACTTAATTTTTTTTCCGCCCCGCTTAGAAAAATCCAAGGAAGAATCGATTAACATATCTAGAACGGAGTGAATTTTTTGAAAATTTCACATTTCTTAATCATACATTCAAAGGATTTAAAGGATGTGCGCCTGAAGAAAATTGGCACTCCTCCGCTGCATCTCCACCACATCCTTTTTAACGCAGTTATGCTAATATTTTATTCTACCTACTTTCATATAACTTGGCATTATTTTGCATACTGTTTGGTTAGCGGCACTTTTGCATTGTTGTTGTTGGGCCAAATTGTTAACAACGTGTTTAGCATACTTCCGCTGCAGGTGCTTTTTCCGCTGAACAGGTAGCTAGCTGATTTTATTCTTTTATTATTACAATTTATGAAATGGAATACTTAATTTTTTTTTTCCTTCTTTCATTTCAAGGTGCTTATTGAAAATCTTTGCAGGCATTGAAATTGAAATGATTTGGGTACTGAAATTTGATTATACATAGATATTATATAAAATTGTGAATTAAAAATTGAACAGATTAAAATGATAAAACCCCATAATGAAATCATAATAAAAGCGTGCATTTCATACATTCAACAGAAAATAATATTTGAAATAGCTGTAGTTATTAAGAGCATAGGCCGCTAATTACAACATAACATAAATTTTCACCTAATGAATATCACCTCAAATGGTATATTATCCATGTTTCATTGCGACAAAATATAACTGTTATGTTTATTATTTATTTAACCACTTCGAGCGGGAAGTTTTTTATAGTCCTTGCTAATGAATCATTTTCAAATCATTTGTAATGCGAAGGTTCATGAATGACTTCGAAAAAAAGTAAAAAAACATATGTCTATAACGACGTTGTTTTTATTATGGATTTTTTAATTTTAAATTTGTTAAAATTAATACGGTTCAGGGCCAATTTTTTAGTGCAAGCCTAAACACTAGTCAAATTAAACTCAGGTTAAATCCGTTTAACTAGATATTTTTGTATTCTATGAAGTTAAATTGACTTATATTGTCATATAATGTATTTATTTTTTGCCTAAATCGAGTTTAAACGTCCAATTTTGGTGAGGTAACCTCAGTTTAATTTGACTATAGTTTAAGCTCGCACTGAAAAATTGGCTCTCAAAAGTTTAAAAAAATATGCCCAAAGGCCTATTGAATGTTGCACAGTGCGTCAAATCCCAATTGTCAATGTATAAAAGCACTAGCTGATATACCCGGTGTTACTCTAGAGTCATTTATATAAACATTTTAATATACACTTCTCGATTAAATGTTTTTTAAATTCCGGAATAATGAAAAACATGTTGAATTTTATTTGTAAGCTACCGTTAGAAAGGTAATTGAACGAACTTCAATCCAAAAAAGTTTTGGAAAATTTTTGTTATTGGTGGTTCCATCTCTTGCGGTGAGCTAATTGAATTCAAAGAAGGGGTACGAAAAACAAATTTTAAAAATTAAAAATGGCTTTTATATTTACTTAATCTTACAGCTAGCAAAATTACTTTTTCAACAATATAAAAATTATGGTGGGACTCAATGCGTCCTTGAGATATGCAAGGTAAAAAATATGAGCATAAATTTTATACTATTTTGTATACATATAAATCCAAACCAAAAATGTTTTAAAATTTATACCATCAAATCTTATAAATTTTCCAGACCATTTTTTTTTGTCAGACCAATCGAAACCACTATATTTTTAAATTTCCCGATTTCGGTGAATTTTTTCTTTCGAACCAGAATATATTTTGATTTACACATGATATCCATATGAAATTTTTAAATTATATTTGTTTTATTATTTTTATAATATTGAGTGGTATAAAATTTATAAACTATTTGGAATAAAAAAAGTTTATACCACACAAATGTTATAAGAAAGATAAAATTTACCCTCAAATTTTTTACTGTGTGGACATTTTAACATCTAAACAAAGATATATATTAAAAAATATATTGTACTTTTTAACAAAAAAAAATTTTAGTGATATATATTAAAACCAGCGGAGTTATTGGCATTAAAATAAAAACTTTCATTTTCATATAATTTTTTTCTTATTATTAGCTATCAATGTTTTATGAAAAATTAGTTGTACTAAAAAAGATTTTACTAAAATTTATATTAGCTGCCTTTTTTTCATGGGAGATCAGGATCATATGATCGCATATGTAAGCAAAGCAAAAACAACAAAAAATCCAGCAAGTGAGCTGGACATTCAAATTGATCCAATTCTATGTTTTAAAGTGTTGAAAGTGCAACTGTAAAAGTAGAAAACACTTAGCCGTTATTGACGGCTAGATGACGCAACGACTGAAAAAACTGGCAGTACTGCATTATTTGACATTTTAAAAGTTTGGCAGCAATAGCATTTTTGCAAAATATTTCGCAAAACTTATCTGCTAGCTACATAAGAACACCAGATATTCTTCTGTAAGCAGAAAATAGCGCCACCTGTCTGTAATCCCAAACGTGTGGGGTTAAATTTGAAGAAACTTTTGGTAGACATCATTCAGCTATTCACCGCAAGGTGTATAGTTTGTACAGTACTTCTAAATGCGGCGCCATCTATCTGTGAATTTAACGTACTGATCAAAACTAATCTGGAGGAGGGGACGCAAAAAATTAAGTAGATTACTATAAAGAAGATTTTATATAAACGAAAATGTTCGTAATTAATCAAGACACACAACTGCTTTCGTGAAGATAAATGGGGACGTTCAAATTATATAGAAAATTTTATTTATTTATTTGTTAACGTCTATGGATAATATCCTTACAGACTAAGCAAACATAATTTAAAAGTAATAA